>JASCZW010001838.1:0-59952 GCA_034211315.2 Aedes japonicus | reverse complement strand
AGAAGCATCAATTTGAACTCCTCTTTCGTCGTTCATAATTCAGCTGGAATGTATTTTAATCCATCAATCAGTCGACCGTCGGATCGAAAATTATTACCCTCGTTGACTAATCGAACCACATCCCCGGAAAATTTCCCTTCACCGATCGAATTTTACTCCGAAACCAATCTCCCTCGGCGGCTTGGTAGGCAGCAATCGAAAGCGATATATTTTCAAGTGCACCCCTTTTTTTTGCACAGGCGAACAACTTTCAAAACCCCTCCGCGTTCCAGCAAGCGCAATCCATCAGCCATGAATATCCAAATAAACAAAACTACCCCTCGTTGGACCAGACGTCGGAACCGAACAGGAAAATCGGCTGTAACTGTTTACTGTTTTTTTTTTTGAACTTGCGAAAAAAACGAGCGCTGTCTCTACAGCAACCGAAAGGCAGACGCTGGAGGGGTAGAGCTCGCGACGGATTTTCCATTCCATCCCCTCGAGTGTCATTTCGGAGTCATACTCGCGTCGCCTCGATGATAATAGAGCTTCGGAATAATAAAAAAAAATCCCTCCCTTATGACGGACGAACAAAACCAACATAATCTGAATTTGTGTGATTCCACTCTGCGTTTTAATTTCATAATGCTAGGGAAGGGTGTTGCCCTAGGGGGGTTTTCTCCGGGTCTTATATTTCCTCCAGGATATGGTGCATGCCAGCAGGATGTTTACCCTCTGTTTACTGTTTGATTTGTCCGCCGGGCAAAGTGTTCGCAGAAATGCAAAAATAAAAAAAATTAAAAGAGTGGCGGTATTATTGGTTTGTATGAGTTTGTTTTAATCGATCACTGTTTAAATTACACATTGGGACGTTCAATGGAAAGTGCTCAAGGTTTAAGTGTGCAATTAAGAACAATAGAGTGAGTCAGAATGTTAATGTGAGCACAGAATTGATCTAAATTTGAATAGGGAAGGTAGATACAATACTCCCAGCTGAACTGCAATATCCCAGCGTAAGAACTGCCGTTTGGTACAGATGTTTTAAAACTAGCTGAAATTGAGTTCTGCCAATGCAAGCTCAAATATTAAAAGAATTTCTATCACTTTAAACAAACTGAAAAAAAGGTATTTATAATAAAAATTTCAAAAAAAATCAACAAACTTCACGAACCTCTTACGTTTCCGCTCATCAAGCTTCACTCCACCACGAAGCAAGAATCGCACAGCAAAAAAGAAGCAACACCATTTAGCCAGGACGAGATATTCCCTTCGAAACCCGCGCTGCCATTGTTTGCCTAATGGCCCTGTCTGGCCTAATGGCGCCGGAGCTTTGCTGCGGGAAAACAAATGGCCCTTCGGTCGGCTTTTGACGTCGGAATAAGTATCCCTCGTTCGTCGTCATCCTCTTGAGCCGCGCTGTGCTCCTGCCGCCCAGCGGATGCCCAGCAACGGCGGCAAAGTGATTAAAATTGAATTTAAGTAATTTGAAGACCCTTCCCGTAGCACCGCGCGGTCAATCCGGCGACCGAGGGTGAGGGTGCAAGTAAATGAAAATATTCCAATAAAAACCAATCTCTCGTTCAGGGGAGGGATGGCAGCACATAGGGCCCTCGAGGGTATTCCGTCGAATTCGTGCCATCCGGTGAGCATATGGCGTGAAAAAAAAGTGTCAATTTCTCGAATTCCGTTCCGTTGTCGTCCGCCCGGCCAGGATCGACGCTGGCATAGGGGACGAAAGCGATCGTAAATCATAAGGGGAGGGGCAGGGCGATTCGGTACCAGCATTAAATCAGGCAAAACATTTCACAGATAATAATTTCCGGATTAATTTAAGTCTCTTCAGACCAGCGGAGCGATACGTGAGCCGGGAGCGGATGCGCTGGGATGAGACAGTTGGGTGTGGAATGCTGATGAATCTACTAAAGAGGGGGAATAACCGAGCAGAACTGGGGTGCAGAGCTATTAATATTTACTCGAGGGGAGAAAAGTGTAACGGTTTGTACGATGCGTGCAACCTTCTTAATTAACAATTACTGCTTCTTGTCGAGGGGTTCGGCTTCCGGTGAGATGATTTATACGGACGGACACGTTTCGTTGGTTAAATTTGTCGTTACGTTGATTTCGGGGGTACACGTGATGACGAGCGTGTTCAGAGTGGCACTCTCATCCATAAATTTCCACGAGTTTCACCCGAATCCGTCACATCGCTACCAATTAGTCCCACTTAGTAAGTATTTCGCAAATATTTACCAAATGATTTATTTATTTGACCAATCAATTGAGGATCCACTCGTTTCAATTTCCAATCTCACCCCCCTCACCAACTCAACCTCGAAAATCCTCAACCGACCGCATGCGAACCCGCGAAGCGCAAGAGAGCGCGAAAATAAAACGTGCAAAACACAAATGAGGCTTTACACTTAATTATCTTATAAATGTTTATAAATAAATTTGTTTCCCCCCCTCTCGTTCCGCACCTCGCAACTCGGTTGCGGATTGCGCACGGCAAAAGTGATATATCCGGCCACCGGCCGGTTCCACCGCAGATGATGATGATGATGATGAGCCAAGCATTTCGATTTCGAAGTCTGCGGCACGAAGCGTGAAACGAAACGAGCGAAGCGCGCAAAGATAGCGAAAAACCCACACCTCATTACGATTGGCAATTATTCAGTTTATGATTTGCGCGCAATTTGTTGGCATAATGGGGTTTTCGGCATTTTCCCATACCCTCCCGGGGCCCCCGCCACGCTGCAATAGGCTGGTGGGCAGGCGAAATGATACACGCACATATTTACGTACGACGATGAGGTAAACCATAGTAGGCGTAAACGGCCCAATCCGAGGTATTCGAAAGGAAAGTTAATCGCAAAATGAGTCGAAACCATTACGAGAGAATTTACGCGAGCGTCGAGCGTTAATGGTCCGGATGTTTATGTCTCTGGGGGTGGTGAAACGGCGGAAAATTCGCTTCGTGTTTCGTGAGTTCCGGACGGAGCGGGTCCCAATCAGTTGCGTCAGGAACCTTGAAGAGGAACGTGTGCGAACTGAAAGTGGATTTGGTTCTGAACTGTGAGCTGGATGGGTTGATGTTCTCAGCTTTAGCGTTGCTTTAAGATGGCATATCTGGCGGCTTGCGGTTTTTTTTTAAAGGTTTTATAAGGGTTAATTAAAGAAGTTGAGTCGAGCAACCTTGCCTCGACACTTGTCACTGTTGAGTCGAAAGAAACTGCGCATTACAGAAACCGACTGAAACTGTTCGACTCGGTAACGGAACTCAATTTTTTCAAAAGGTATTTCAAATGTTACATCATGCAGTTGTTCAAGACTTTCATCAATTTAGCTTTCAGTTTCGACAGTCGAAAAATAAGTATTTACATTTTTCACTCTTGTTTTGTGAATTACTCTAATGTTTTTGTTATTCAGAAAATAAAATTGGGACGCTGTTCCAAAGTTGCGATTTGAAGTACTTTTTGGAGAAGTTATTTATTAATATGTGGACAAGTGTCGATATTTAAAATATGTATCCACATTAATCCGGACACCTTCAAATCATTGTTACTTTTGAAATATTGCACGTAGGAATGACAAATTTCACTGTGGTATAGCGAGAAGTGACAAAAACATTGGACTTTGTCATGGACTGAAAGGTGAAAAGTATATTAACGAGAAAACCCGAATCTCTCCATTCGAACGGTGGCTCGTAAATAGGGATGTCACCTGGTTTTGTCCAAAAATCAAAACAACGTTTGGGACTTAAGTCGTATAAAGTGAAAACAGTTCCAAATCGCAACGACAAACAGAACTTGGCAGCAAAATCACGGGCTCGACATTTTTACTGCGAATATTTGACGAAGTTTTCATGCGTTGTTATGGACGATGAAACTATCCTGGAGGATTTCCAACAGCTTCCTTTTTATTCAACTATTTCCAGAAATGCTACTGCTGGGCATTCCAAAACGAAGTAGGGATCGAAATTTCCCAAAAAATACCTTTTGTGGCAAACAATTTACACGTGTGGCAAAAAGAGTAAATCTTTCGTCACTACATGCACAATCAACAAGGAGATCTATCAGAAAGAGTGTCTGCAGAAGCGATTGCTGCCCTTCATCAAAAGTCACAAAGAAAAACCGTTGTTCTGGCCCGATGTGGCATCATGACACTATGCTAAAACTGTGATGGAGTGGTACCAAGCAAATCAAGTGAACATTGTACTAAAAACCCCAAACCCGCCAAATTGCCCAGAGCTACGACCAATCGAGAGATATTGGGCTCTGATGAAGCGGAAGCTTTCTGGAAAGAAGCAAGGGAATCAAAGACATCAAACACTTCCAGCAAATTTGGACAAAGACTGCTTATACGATTTCTGAAGCGTCTATACAAATCCTAATGGACGGAGTTAAGCGCAAAGCTCGGAAAATTTTATGCAAATACCGAATAACTATGTTTTGTCTTCACGAATTGTTAAAACACATCCCATGAATCTGAAATAAACAACTACGCCGGAAATATACAGCGAAATTTATGTTTTATCCATGTTTTGAGGTGTCCGGATTATTGCGGATACAGACCTTATTTCAAAGATCATTAAGGAGAGGACTTATTATCTAGTTGTTTCTCAAACGAGGTAAGATTGAAACCAAGGAATTGTAACTCCTATATGAGTTTGTCTCCTAGATCAAAGTATGATGTGAACGGCTGGGGAGATAGTGTTTACTATATTTTTATAAAGTGTCATGAGCAATGACTATTTATGCTCATATGAATGATTCTTGTATAGGCGGCTTCTTCTGTTTCTAATGATTATCTCTTGAATCTCAGAGAAGCTCTTTCTTGATCTTCGACAAAGCTCTTTGCTGAAATTCTTGGATGTTTTCTACTGGACTTTTAGCAAGTTGCCTCATGAACGTCTTGGCAATCACTCCGGATTTTCTTGTAAATTCACATCTAACAACCCAACCTTACCTTCCAGACAAGTTTTTTTCTCCTGAACTTAGTTACGGTCTAAACAACTGCTGAGTCCCATCCTGAATTGCGAGGACAATTTCTCCAAATCTTTGGGAAAGTTCTCTCCAGAATTTCCTGAAAATTTTCTAAAATTTGTTGGAAGTTTGTTCCTGAACTTCTGAGAATTCCTCTACAGAACTTCATGGATGTTTCTGTTTCATGAAAGTTTCCTGAATCTCTAAAAATTTCTGCTTTAACTATTAGGAAGTACCCCCTATACTTTTCTCAGAAGTATCGACCTGCACTTTTGGGAATTCCTGAATTTAAAGAAAGCCTCATTTTAAACTTCTAGAAAGCTCTCTACCACTTATGAGTCGAGCAACTCGACACTGAAGAACGAAATAGGCCTATCTGTCTAAAGATAAGTTCGTAGTAGAATTCAAAGGAATTTGCTCGCGTTTACTAGCGAAAATTTGAAAAAGTGTTTCAATGTTTTATTTTTTTATTTTTTAAAAAGTGATCAAATGAAGTGTTAATTTTAAATTCTCCTAGTTTCCTAATCACAATCGTTCTACTAATACGCTCAAAAAAATTTTTTTTTAAATAGTGTTTAAAAAAAGTGAAAGTGACTTATAAGTAGTTCCAACCAAGGTTTTGGGAAATTTACTTCGCAACATCTGAAGAGTCCTCTCTTGATGTTCAGAGCAGTTTCTTGAAGTTTTTGCTAAATTTCTTCTTGAACTTAAAGGTAGTGCCCTCTTTGGTATGTTTTTCCTGAAATTCTGGGAAGTTATGCAGAAATTCCTGAAAAATCTTCTTAAATTTGTTGGAAGTTTGTTCCTGAACTTCTGAGAATTCCTCTACGGAACTCCGTGGACGATTATTTCTGAACTTCGGCAAAGTTTCCTGAATTTCTAAAAACATATCCTGCTTTAACTACTAGGAAGTACCCCCTCTACTACTTGAAAGTTTCTTCCTATTTTTCTCAGAAGTATCGACCTGCACTTCTGGGAATTCCTGAACTTAAAGAAAGCCTCATTCTGAACTTCTAGATAGCTCCCTAGCACTTATGAGTAGTTCCAACTAAGGTTTTGAGAAATTTACTTCGCAACATCTGGAGAGTCCTCATTTGATGTTCAGAGAAGTTTCTTGAAATTTTTGAGAAATTTCTTCTTGAACTTAAAGGTACTGCCCTCTTTGGTATGTTTTTCCTGAAATTCTGAGAAGTTATGCATGAACTTTTTCTATTTTAACATCTGTTAAGTCCCATCTATAACTCAGAGGAAAATTTCACTGAAACTTTGAGAAAGTCCTCGCTAGATTTTTTCGGGAAAATTCCCTTAAATTTGTTAGAAGTTTTTCCTGAACTTCTAAGAAGTGCTGTTCTGAACTTCTAAGAAGTGCTGTTCTGAACTTTCGGGAAGTTTTCACCTGAACTTCGGGGAAGTTTGTTCCTGAACTTCTGAGAAAATTTTGCTAAAACTACTAGGAAGTACCAATAATTTTTCATGCAAGATTACTTCTGTTCTTTCCAGAGGTTTCTTCATGAACTTTGGGAAATCCTCATTTTGAAATTCTGAAATTTTCTCTTCCGAACTTTGCAAAAGCTCTGCAGCATTTCCAGGAAGTTCCAACTAAACTTTTAGGATGTTTCTTCAGGAATTTCTGAGAAGTCATTTCCTGAACGTCAGAGAAGTCAGAGGGAAGTTTGTTTCAGAATGTTTGATAAATTTTAGATAGCGCCCTCCCTGGTTAGCTTCCTCCTGAACTTCGGAAAAGTTTTTTTTTCCTGGACTTCTGGAAAGTCCATCTTGAATTTCTAGGAAAACTTCTAACCCCTGGTATGCAGCAAACTTCTAAGTAGTCCGATCCCCTAATCTTTTTCCTGAAGCTCGGAAAAATCCTCTCATATTGCATAATAATACAATTACTATTTGTACATCTGGGAAGGAAGCAAGGGAGCCATTCGAGCAACTTTTTTTCATGGAACCCCATTGACTTTATCGAGATGTTCGAATTCTCCTTCTTCCACCTACATTCTTCGATTATATCTTTGTTTTTCCTTTCAGGTTTTCTTTTAACCTGTTTTTCAGATATTTTTCTTCTCTACTCTAACTTACCTTTTACTGTTTTTCTCCTCTCCAATTTCTTCTCTTGTTTCTCTGTTCACGCTTCTTATTTGTTTGCTCTTTTTGCTTATTTTACTTCACTTTTATCGTCTCTCTGTCTATTTTTATTTCGTTTAATAACAATTTACTTTCATGTAATCGTTCATTTTACCTTCTAATGTATTTCCATCGCTTTTTCTAGTATTTTTCTCCTTTCTCTCCCAGTACATGTCATCTGTGCTCTATCTTTTTCTCTCTTGCAAAATACTGTTTTTATGTTTGATCCACTTTTTTTCTTCTGCAACTGCATCTGCTCAGTTTAATACTTCCACATTCTGCTTTACTTCTCATTTGTCTTCACTTTTTCAGCGTCTCTTATCTTTTTCAGTCATTGGTTGTTTCCATTAATCCATTTCTCATCTTCTTCAGACTTTGGTTTGCTTTACGTATCATCTTCACTTAAATCGTTTCACTTTTGATCAAATCTGGTTGTGTTATCTTGAATGTGATTCTATTTTCTATTAAGAGACGAGCCAGCCAACGGCTGAAAGTCTCTCTAATAAAGACTAATCAATCAATCAATATTCTATTTTCTCCATTGTTCAGGGCGTCTCGTAAGCTGGCTGTACTAATGTCGTTCTCTTGTCTTTATTTTTTATATTTTCTGCATTGTAGAATAATTTGTTTCACACCCAGTACCGTTACACATAATTCGCAACTGGGCGAAGGTACTTTCTGCACCAGGTAAGTATGGGTAAGCCGCACCACATACACTGTAAAAGTATTTGATTTTACTTTTAAAAGTACTGTAAATGCTCCTTAAACGCCTTATTACTACTTTCAACCACCGGATTACAGCCTGGTCTTCAATAGTACACTAATGTTTTTTATACACGTTTTATTACCGTTTTTAGCACCCTTTTTGCAAGAGTTGTTCAGAAGGTCAAGGGCATTCAAGAGATGGACCGTTATATTCGAAATTTTACTGCTACGTGGCGCTATTTTATCAAAGACATACTCAGCGCAACGAATTACAGGGCAGCCAAGAAAACAAACTGAAAGGATGGTACAGTCCAGTGTTTAAAAAATGTCATACATGTTCCATGATCGTACGACTTAAAAAATACAAATCCCATAATCAACAAGAGAGAACTGCGATTTTCAGGATGACCAAAGAGCCAGTGCGTTTCTTAAAATTTACAATTTACAGTAGGATTAAACAGCTACGCAATTCAGACCTCGTAATTGACATGAATTAAGGAAGAGAGGCGCGGAGAGCCTCCGGATTTTTGTATGCAAAAATAGCATTCATATTCCTAAAAGACTTCTGAGCGTAGCTTTAGATCCGCAGGAAAGACGGTATCGCAACTGCGAATAGCGTTAAGATTGTTCATAACTAAAGCCTGTCTACGTTTAATTTCGGACATTTTTATTTCAGTGCCGATTTTGAATTATTTCACGGATCGCTAAAACATTTCACGTTTACATTCCTGTGAATTCGGAAGGTTGAAAGTGGAACACATCGAAAAGTATGCTCCCGATAAATGTTCAAGAAGGTGGTAGTCATCATTGATAAAAATAGTTTTCAGTTCGAAATGTGGCTCGCAAAGGTGGAAAGTCACAATCATACGTACAAAAAGTGAAGCAGAGGCAAGCACTGAAGGCGTATAATGTGAAAAAGGTGCCCAACTGTGATGACATGCACAGTTTCACTGCAAAAGTCGGGCTAAGGAGTTTAACACCATTTTTTGAAACATTTGCTTGTATCATAATGGACGACGAAACAATATGTGCATACTCGAAGAATTTAAACAGCTCCCGGGTCTGACGTTTTATACCCTAATGCGAAGAAACGTCGTTGCCGAGCATTTCTGGACAAAGAAGGTGTCCAAATCCCGAAGAAGTATTTGATTTGGCAGGTCATATGTAGTTGCGGTCGAAATTCTGTAAGCTTCGTCTCTACCGGCACTATCACTAAGGATGTGTACGTGAAAGCATGTCTGCAGAAGCGGTTGCTATCGTTTATCATAAATCACAACTTTCCAGTTCTTTTTGGCCTGATTTGGCTTTCTGTCACTATGCAAAATCCGTCCTGGAATGGTATAAGGTACAAGAGGTCAAATGCAAAAACAACCAATCCACCAAACTGGACAGTAATTTTGCCCAATAGAAATACTGAGGTCTAGTTGAGCGGAAACTCTTCAAAGCTAAAAGAAAGCAAATGGTACCAATGATTTCAAGAGAAGATGGCGGGCGTCACGGCGGGCGTATCTGAGGATACCGTACGGAACCTGATGCCGGGAGTACCACAGAAAGTTTGAAAATTTTACAGAAAGAAGGATCAACATTTTAATTAACTGCTTATAATGTAGATATAACTATTTTATTGTGAAATAAGCAATCGGTTTTGTTTATTTCACCCATGTACAATTTTTGCTGCCATTATTTGGGTGTCTCAAAATTAACGTGAAACAAATTTTCTTCGACATTCTGGATGATTTTCTCGGCATTCTTAACCGATTATTCAAGAAGTTCTGAACACATCTAAAAACATATTGATCCAGAATATAAGTGAATCATGCTTGGGGTTGAGAAATTTAATCAAATTTAATCTTTCGTCAATATCTCATGCTCGCGGTCAATTGTGTCATCATCAATTTCAACTGAGACGTCTTCAATGCGTGAGCCTGTAGAGAACAGTCTTGCCGAACTACAAGGGAGTCCCAATACACTCTTTTATTCGTTCTATACGTAAAACAACATGCTACGAGTCTTGCGATTTTGGAATAATTATCTTTTTGCTGATGATACCGTGTTACTTAAAGCCTTAATCCAATGGTACTCGAACCAGTGGTAGTCGAACAACCCGCAGTGGGATGTTAGGCAAAGATTGACGTCCATGGTTCGAGTACCATTGGATACATGCCCTTTCGCTCAATTTTCAAAAACATCTGTTAATTTTCCTACCTGCCGCACTCTGACGGAACTTTCAACACTTTCTCTTCACATCTTTCATTCTAGCCAAAAACATTGTTGTTCACTCTTCGTGCCCCATGGTGATGAGCGAACATCTCCTTCTACATCAAACATATATTAGTTTTACGAAAATCTTCCAAAAGTTGCTTTTGGTCCATGTTGCTCTTACCTCTTAAACAATGCTTTACTAAAATCTGGGTACAAAACCTCTGCACGGTTTCCGTTATCCATTACTTCCAGAGAATAATTAATGAATTCTAGTAAATTTGTCGAACCACCTTCAAAAATCCATGCTGATTAGTAGTTATTGTATATTTGATTTGGTTTAATAATTTTTCATTCACAATTACCCCAAAAAGTTTTGGAATGTAAGAGATCAGGGCTATACTCCGATAACGAATATCAGATTTTTTACCAGACTAAAAATTAGGCACTAGAAATGAGCTCTTCCATAATTTTGGAATATCTCCGGATTTCAGTGACATATTAAAAAGCCAAAACAATGGAGAAGTAAGCTCAGCTGTTAAAGTCTTCATAAACAAAGGAGGAACTCCACCAGGTCCCGAGCTTTTGGATGCACCTAAATGTTTCACGCTAATGTCACTGGATTATTCAGGATACAACCCAAGGTATTGTCGATCACGATCTGCTTCTGAGTATGTTGTGTATGTTTCTTGAAAAAACTTGGCAAATAAATTGCATACTTCTTCGGTATTATTACTTTCACTATTGTCAAAATACATACAGGATGGAAGATTGTCTGATTTTAATTTGGTATTCACGTAATTAAAAAAAGTTGTTTGGACAACATTTAATTTCACGTTCAATTTTTGAATTATACTCCTCAAATGCAATATTCAACGCCAAATTAAGTTCAAATGTTCAAATAGCTTTCTAAATAAAGGGAACTGTTTTTTTTTTTGTAAATTTTATGCGCTTTTTGCTTACGGTTTTTAATTTTTTTTAATTTGTTTATTGAACCAAACTGGATCTTATGAAAATACTCTTCGTCTACGTCTTACAACTGGTACTTCTTCCTGGATAGTTGCAAACAAATAAGTGTAGAACAGTTCAGTTGCACTTTCAACATTATCTTCATCCCTAAATACTGTTTGCCAATCAATTTGCAGTTATTTGCAACATAAGTAGTTATTTGCAACATAAGTTTAGTTTGCTTCTTATGTTAGCATAATTAGCTGATTTATAGTCAAGAACTTCCACGAGTCCGCAATCAGCCGGCTCATTTCCTTGTACAAAAAGAGAATACTCTATTGCTGTGTGAAATACTTCAGTTCTCCATATTGGAGTCAATGATTCACTTACACAGAAGTCATCGAAAATATGTGTCAACAGAAAGTCTAAATAACAGTTCTGTTGATTTTTCACATGGTTTATTTGATGAAGTCCTTAATCAGCAATTTTGTCAAATATGACACAATTTCGTCGGCATTAGAAAAAAAAACTTATCATATATTTCCTTACGCCGAAACAAACACATGAGTTTCGTCTCTCACCTGCACTTTTGCCCATACATTCTCAAATTCTTTAAATTTTGTTGTAGTAATTATTTCAGAATAGAATTCAGTTGAAATTGCAACTAAAACTCCACCTCCTGACTTTTTTTCTGACCATTGATAATTACGGTCATCTCTATAAACATTATAATATTGTGTAAAAATACTCGTTTCTTGGTGAACCGTTTCGAATACTTCTCAAAAATGTTTTTGCATTCATATATATCAATGAATAATACCTTAAAACGAATCCTGAACTCATAGATATCAACGAATAATTCCTTAAAATATGTTCTAATATCAATCGATCAATCATTAAATCCATAAAACTTGAAACAAATCCCGCCACACCTCACATACAACATCAATCTGTACTCAGATCTTTAGCATAACTATTCCAACAATTAATCCGTTGCTCCAAAAGTAACAATGTTGAAGAGATTGAAATTACTTTTATTAACTAAGTACAATCCATCACCCCTAGCGCACAACCCAAATACAATGCTCTGCATTCGGCTTGATTTTTGGCACCAACTCATCCTCTATTCCCAAACGCCCTCTAGCATCGATCGGAATACGATGAGAATTGCATTCCGGCGAGGTCCGGCCATCGTCAGCGGCGAACGCCCCCGGCACACGTCACAGGTCACATCGGGTGCAAATTTTCGCATCCATCCAGCAACAACCGGACCGGACTCGCACCGAAACAAATAACCACATTCATCCACCCGGCTATCCAGCACACACACACGCACACACTCCCATTTGCACATTGATAATAGTGGTGGCGTGATGGCCTCCCCTCCCGCCCCACATCCGTGCGGCAGCGCCAAGAAGAAAATATGATGGGGAGGAAAACCGAGTTGGTTTTTGCTCCGGTTTAATTCTCTGGCAAACAATTTTGGCTTCGATCCGTGCCATATTTCCACCACGTCCCTCCACACGGTCGGTGAATAGGGTATGTGAATAGGGTTTATGTATTTATTATGATGCCTATTATATTGTGCTTCGATTTGCCTCCCTATGGTCGCCGCCGGTCCCGCTTGGGACATCCGAGCAAAAGGGTAAACATTGCCCACACTCGCCCGAAACCGCGCGCGCCCCCGGCTTTCCCTCCGCCGATCGGTTTAGGCGTCCATTGCCGACGACAACGACGACGACGACCGCCGATGGTCCGAGCAAACAGAACCGTTTATTTATATAGTGTTATTGTTTACATTATCAGTAACAATAATAATATTGATTTAAGCCAGCTGCTGCCGCGAGCAACGGGCAGGGTTCCAGCACTTCAACCTCCTTCACATGCCTTCGCCGCCCCGGCTCGGGCGGTTTCGAAACCGTTTCCAACAAAATAAATATAAATCATATTTGTTTCTGGCTGGCCTCTGACACACGGATCGACAATGTCGGTGGAGCCGTCACGTTTGCCCGCTGATTTGATTGCATTTTTTTCTTCTACTTTACAGCTGCAAGCCTTTGGTTGAATGGGCGTTGGGGGCGGTTGGACAGCGTTCGCCCTTTTGCCGTCGGGGATAAATGCCAGGCGCGGCTAATTCGATGGCAACCGCCGGTTAGTCGGTTTGGGTGAGCAGCGGTTTTGGCGGTTTAGGATTTTGCGATGTTTCAACCGCCGGCGATCCAGGCTTGGGGATTTGTCCGGCAGGGGGATTGGTCGGGTTTGGGCGTTGCGGATTTAAATTGAACTGACCGCAGCTCGTTAATGTTCGGATCGGATCGAATCGAGCATGCGGTTTTCGGTAAAGCGGTTCGAGCGTAATTTTCGATGAAGTTTTGACGTCTGAGTGCCATCTTGAAGCGTAAATAAATATTCTCCACTGAAGTACCGGGCTCTTTTCAGGTTCCTTTTTCGATGTATTTCAAGCTTTTCCGCCCCGGCGAATGTTCTTTAGGCAGCCTTTCCCGATTCAGCCGAAGTGGTGTAGCATGTGTACCGATTCGAGAGGTACTTGTACACACACACACGAGGGGAGGCTGCCCCTTGAACATACAAGCCTGTAACGAAGCACCCACTTGAAGAAACGCAGTTGGATGGGTTCTTTTGTTCCAGCTGGGACGAGAGAAGCTCATCCGGAGAGCAACCGGAGCAAGGGGTGCCCCCTTCCAGCCAGACACCGACGACGAAGTCGGAAAGACCATTTAGCACATTTTTCATTAGAAAACCTAGAAACCACTCAGACAATTTCTGCCACTTGCCTCCTCACATACTCTCTCTCTCTCTCACCGGACGGAAACCGACTCGAGAGACCAGAAAGTGAAACGAGGTCCTCTGGGGCAAAATCCTCAAGCCATTCGCAGGAAGACAAGGATGGAAGGAAGTGGAAATTGAAACCGCACTTTTGGCCGTGTGGTTTTATAATTTACGTGCCACCTCGCCGGGTCACATACTCCTTACGGTAGCGAGGGCGGCGAAGCGACGACAGCAGTGTTTCTTCCTTCCGGAGTTAAATACCGTCCTCTGGGATCACTTGGTCGAAAGTGCTGCGGCAGCGAAATTGATTTTTTTTGGCGTGGTTTTGTTCAGCAAGATGGAACGAAGTGGGTGGCCATTTAGGGAAAGGGGCTGACTGGTTAAAATTGTGACGGCGGGTTGGTATTTAGACTGATGACGGTTTTTTGGACTTTCGATAGGAGCGAAAGAAGATAAAGAATCGGTTTGCATGAATGGATTTCTGAAGCAGCACGCTTCGAATCCGGATCCGTTGCCAAAAGATGCAAGTCACATTTCGGGCTGCAAGTTTGGTATGCTATATCAGCGAGGTTGGGTTAACCGGATTTTTAAAGCCTGAATTAATATCACCAGCTTTAAGCTTGACTGCATGCTTTGCTTGCCTACCATTTTTAACATTTTCTATTTATACTTACACTTCCTGATAAGACAACGAATGGAAGGATTTTTTTAGCACTGGACTTAACGGTTCATTCATTTCTTTAGAAGATAAGAAAACAATATATAGTTGTGCGAAATATTATGTGTTCGGATTCGAATCATAAAAATTACACAATCCCTGCGCTTAGATGAGTGAGCAGGGAGCTGTTGTGCCAAGTTGGTCGTGGGATATTCCGATTAATGGGGAGTTCTTGTCATTTTTTCAACAATGCCTGAATCGATTGCATGTTGTTGTGAAGATTTAAAAATAGTTTACTTTCAATAAAACTGGTCAGTTACAGGATAGTTTTATTTCTTCAAATATTTATAGTGAGCAAAATCTCGTTGATAAGATCTAATGCCAGTTACAAAAAGAAGATCGTTTTAAATTGAGGTGAATTTCTTATGTTTATTTAGAGTTGTGTGGTTCGGAAGAGTCAATTCTATCCTTCCGTCACAAATTTTGTTAACATTGCAAATCATAAGCTAACTTCAACTGAAATTTATATTTTGAAATTAACAAGAGGCAAAATCTAAAAATTTGGATGCTTTAGTTACTAAATCTTCATCTTATCACACGTTTCCAAAGTACGAACACCAATAGCTATGAGTCGTAGTTGTTTATTTCAAATTCATGGGATGTGTTTTAACAATTCGTGAAGACAAAACATTGTTATTCGGTATTTGCATAAAATTTTCGAACTTTGCGCTTAACTCCGTCCATTAGGGTTTGTATAGACTCTTCAGAAATCGTAGAAGCCGTCTTTGTTCAAATTTGCTGGAAGTGTTTGATGTCTTTGATACCTTGCTTCTTTCCAGAAAGCTTCCGCTTCATCAGAGCCCAATATCTCTAGATTGGTCTGGCGGGTTTCAGGTTTTTGGTACAATGTTCACTTGATTTGCTTGGTACCACCCCATCACAGTTTTAGCATAGTGGCATGATGCCAAATCGGGCCAGAACAAAGGTTTTTCTTTGTGACTTTTGATGAAGGGTAGCAATCGCTTCTGCAGACACTCTTTCTGATAGATCTCCTTGTTCATTGTGCCTGTAGTAACGAAAGATTTACTCTTTTTGCCGACTCGAGCAAATTGCTTGCCACACAAGGTATTTTTTAGGAAATTTCGATACCTTCGTCGTTCTGAAATACTCAGCTGTAGCATTTCTGTCCATAGCAGAATAAAAAGCCAGCCCTGGAAGTTGCGTTAAATCCTCCAGGACATAAGTTTCATCGTCCATAACAACGCATGAAAATTTCGTCAAATATTCGCAATACAAACGTCGAGCCCGTGATTTTGCTGCCAAGTTCTGTTTTTCGTTGCGATTTGGAACTGTTTTTACTTTATACATCTTAAGTCCTAAACGTTGTTTTGATTTTAGGACAAAACCAGGTGACATCCTTATTTTACGAGCCGCTTCGAATGGAGAGATTTGGGATTTTCGTTAATAGCCTTTTCACCTTTCGGTCCATGACAGGATAAGCGTGTCCAATGTTTTTGTCACTTATCGGTTTCCAATCCACCGTCAAACGTTCCGAAAATGATTTGAGCACATCGTGAACAGTGGATTTAGGCAAATCCAATGTTTTTGCAAGGTCCCGTATTGACAAGTCAGGATTTGCCTTACGCCCGTACAAAATTCGCTCGCGCACTTGTTTTTCTTCCGTCGCCATCTTGAGTACTAAACATGAAATGTAAACATCAATCACAGTCTTTTTCATCATAGATTCCATAGCTATACCACAGTGAAATTTTTCATTCCTACGTGCAATATTTCAAAAGTTACGTGCAATATTTCAAAAGTTACAGTTACAATTTGAAGGTATCCGGATTAATGTGGATACAGATTTTAGCATAGCTTTGAATGAAAAGAGGCACGAAAATACAGTACGAAGCAAAATTCTCAAGAGGGGACGGTCCTCAGTTCTAAAATCATAAACAGGCAACAAAGCAAAATAATTTTGCAGCTGATCGGTGTGCCTATTTCTGTATTCATCATGAAAAGAAACTAAAATAAATAAAAAAAGAAGACAATTTGAACCATTTGCTACCCGATTTTGAAGACCCGGATAGGGAAACACATATTTTCAACCAGTTCATTCATTGGTGAATCGCTCAGTACGGGTTAAGATTGGCACGTCGGAGTCGGAAGCTTTCACAAATAATTCGGGAGTTCCGCAAGGCAGCAACCTTGGTCCACTGCTCTTCTCGATCTTCATAAACGATGCCATCTTGCTATCCCCTCACCAGTGGTCCACGCCGTCTTCTGGACGATGCAGATCGATTGCACAAAATTTACAAAACAAACGCACCAATCATCTTCGACTATGTCCTCTCCGGGCAATCGCTCACTCGCGTTCAACACATCAAGGATCTCGGTGTTATTTTGGATAATGGAATGACATTCAGATTTCACTTCAACGACATTGTGTCCAGAGCCAATCGTCAACTGGGCTTTATTTTTAAAATTGCTGACGAGTTTCGTGACCCGCTCTGCTTCAGGTCACATTATTGCTCACTTGTACGGTCCATACTGGAATCATGTGCTATTGTATGGTGCCCTTTCCAGGCCATATGGATCACCAGAATCGAAGCAGTTCAACGAAAGTTCGTAAGATACGCTCTTCGCTTTCTCAGTTGGCGTGATCCTACGAACCTGCCTCCGTATGAAGAGCGTTGCCGTCTGCTGAATATCGAGCCACTGAGGTGAGACGAAAGGCCGCTCAGGCTTTGTTTGCTGAAGCTGCTCAGGGGTGAAATTGACTGTCGGCACTGTTGTTACAGTTAAATTTGTACGCTCCCGAGAGACCTCTTCGTCAACGTGTATTTTTGCATCTTGAGCCACAGAACAACAACTATGCACTCCATGAACCAATTCGAGAAATCAGCCAGCGTTTCAACGAGCGTTTCAATATGTTCGACTTTAACTTATCTACTGACGTGTTTCGTCATCGGCTACTTAACTCTTTCCGTACTTCTGGCCGTAACCAAGTAATTTAAGTTTTTTATTCATTGAGACATTTGTTGTCAGTTGAATTATTGTGATAAATAAATAAATAAATACGGTGATTTGTATGGAAGCAAAAGTAGGTAATTTTGAAGTAAAAAATTGAACTATTTATACTAATAGCACTCAATTATTATTTTAATGCAAACATTTTGTAAGTTTTTCTGATCAAATGGTGTATAAATGAAGTCATGGTGATCAGTTGAACGAGATTGATGCTCCCATTTTTCAAAACTTTAAAATAACACCCGGTATAGAAAAAAAACGCAGTTCTACGTTAACTCGATGGAAGTAGTCCGGGAAAAGTTCCGCATGATAAACCTTGTAGAACTTTAAAAAATATACATGGACAAAGTTACCGAAATTTCTTCAAAAAGTTTTGAACTAAAATAGCAAGAAATTAAGCGCAAAACTAAATTAAAAATTAGAAAGTGTTCCCAATATGTGGAGGAAGCCCATAGAAAAGAGATAAATTTAAAAAAAAGATAAAACAGACAGAAACAATGACTCCAGTAACTTCAAACGAACATCGAAATGTAAGACGAAATTTCTTAAGCATCAAGAAGTTTCGGAGAAAGTTCTCAGAATGATGTGGTGGAAGCCCCCGATGAAAGCCCAAAAAACCTATAGAAGAAGTTTATCCGGAAGTAGCATCCCTGCCCTCGCTGCGACATTGCCGAACGTGTGGATTTTCTTATGAATGCGATCTCCTTAGATTCGCCCGACCGAGAGATGACGTTTTCAGCCTTGAGAAGTAATACAGAATGGCGTCCATCCGCCCCTCGCCACACCGTACTCGAAAATCTAGCCACACAGCGAGTTTCTTCCGGGGAATAATTGTTCATGGAGTCTACCTCCTGCACGCGCCACAACCGTGTCAGAAGTTCTTCCAATCGATCCGTTGTGGCAAGGCCGGGAGTTGCTCTCCAAATGAGATCTTCCTACCAGATTTGAAGAAGTTGAATATGGCCTCAATGCCCAGCACGAGATTTACTCCTGACGGGACACAAAATGGCGCATCAGCTAGCTCGATTCCTTCTGGTATCGTTCAGTCAGCGGTGTTGAGGTGGGTTGGCTGTGACTTTCGGAAGCACCATTAATTCTATCCTAATCCTCTCTGGCGCAAAGACTAGTTTGACCGTTTGACCTTGGTTGCAGCCTGACCAATGCCAAGAATCGAAATCTCCACTTTGCTGGTGTCACTCATACATTTACGAGAACGGCGTTTTAAGAGTTGGTGAATGTTGGCGCCATTCGGACGAGCCATCCCATGATTCTCCCAGCAAGACATCGATTAACCAGGCAGATCTTCTAGGATTATCATCTCGGGTTGCGCTAAGCCGGGTTGCAAAAGTTCCGTTAACTTTGAAATCTGGTATTGTTAAAATTTGCTTCTATGAGCTGCTATTTTAAATTAGTAATAGCAGCAGATCAGTTTTTAGGCTATGCAGCCCATTTAGATTTTGTTTATGTGTTTTTTTTGCCTATGTTGATTTAACTAGTTTCATAAGGAAAAGTTTGTTTTTACTCTATTAATTTGTTAATCCTGTGTTTTTATTTTCGATTTTATCATATTCTATTCATGTTTATTTCATGTAGTTGCACTTATTGTCATAATTAAGCAAATTCTGTTTAATCGCTGTTATTTTCTGTTATTTTATGTTTAATAATAAGGTTCCGAAGAAGGTAGCTGATCAAATCTTCCGATCCGCCTTATAGCATCTTGCTATGAGGTACCAGGTGTGTCTCCACCAATAGTTTGTTGATCTGCCAAATTTGGAAGGCGTCTGCATTGATCTAAAATTATTATAATCCGTCCACGATATCGCAAATGATTGCGATTGGTTGAGCGTATTGAAGGTCGTGAAATCACAGGGCATAGAACCAAGTTTCCCCTGGTGGGTTCTAAACCGATTAGTTTGGACATCAATAGGCACGACGTGCATCTATGTATTCTTATTTTTATCAAGTCCCTCAATTGTAGTTTTGAATGTATTAGCGTGGATTGTTCTTAAAAACGCTCTACAGTTGTAACAGTAGATTTTTGGAGTATGCAAAGGAACAATATATATTCAACAATAGTCCTTTAATAGTGTAGAAAGTCAACATACATAATGCGACAATCTTGGTTTAAACTCGGTCACCCAAACTGTCCTTAAGTTGAAAACATAAGATCTACAGTTGTAACAGTAACTATTTTGGCTATATAAGGTGACTATATGTATTCAAACATATGCAATGAATCTTTTGAAAGTTCAAAATAAATATTTTATAATTTTCCAATCCTCCAAACTGTCCTGGCGTTTAGAATTTAGGACTTACAGTTGCAATAGTAATTTTTGGGACTATCCAAACTATCCTTGAGATCAGAACATAGGACCTACAGTTGCAACAAAAGCTATCTGGGGTATGCAAAGTTACGCTGTGTATCGAAACATATTCATTGAATATTTTGAAAGACCAACACACATTATGAGATAATCTTATCCAAACTATTCTGTAAATCAAAACTGAAAATCTACAGCTGTAATTATAGTATGTGTACCAAACAAAGAAGAAAAATATGTTTTTCATCAACTTAAATGAGTCTTCTGGCAGATGAGTTTAGAAGTTAGGATCTACAGTCGTAATATTAGCTTTATAACCTATTAAAAGGAGACGATATGCATTCAAACACATTAAGTGAATCTGCTGTAAGGTTACCAGTCATAATCCGATTATCTTGGGCTGTTCAAGTTCATAAAAACTAACTTCAGTGGTAAAGGTAGCCTCTTGGGCTATACAAAGCTACGATAACTATTCAAATATATTCAATGAATCTCATAATGTCTGTTGATCTTCCAGGGAATTCAATGAATATTTTTGAACAGATATTATAAAATTGTAAAGTGGATAAAGTTACTGTTGCAACTGTAGATCTTAAGTATAAAATGTATCCTACTTTTTTCAATCATTTCTATGTTATTGAGCACCAATTTATTCAGAACATACCAACTGGCTTGTATAATATCGCTTGGCAAATTTTCAGCATGAAAGGGTAATTCAAAGAATATTGCATTGTACAATCTGAATGGCTTACATTTAGCTTCGTAGTCCTACGTCATCATTCCGTACAACCCAATGAGGCTGTACCTTTAAATTTTCTTTGCTTTCAGTTTTTTAAGAGCTTCAGAGAAACTCCTGCTTGCGATTCCAATTAAATCGTTCTCAGATGTTTTATGAGAAATAATTGTAAGAAAATTTCGTACGATCTAGAAAGCGAAGCTCTCAGCTGTTCAAATACTTTAGATTGCAGTTTTCGTTGAATCCGGTTTTGTTTTCAATGCACACTGGGCCAGAATGAAAAATTAGCAGGAATAAATTATTTTCACTATGAAGATGCGACTTTAGAACAAAACTGTCTTCGGCAAAGTTGTAGCTTATATTTAGGGCTTTAATTTGACATCAGTTTCAGTTAGGGTGGTCCTTGAATATATTGAAATAAAAATTCTATCTTTCACATTTCTTGACATAACGCAATCTATGTTCGACAAAGTTGTTTCTTATTGAATTTAAAGCAACTTTGCTACAGGAACCATTGCCGTAGGTCTTTTGTGTCATTAGTTATGATCCTTTTTACGCTTAAGAGTAGGGTGGCCCTGAAAAAATTAGTATATTTCGCCTAACTTTTTCATTTTAAGTTTTATGAAAACGGTGTTTTCAGCAAATTTTTAGAACTCAATTAAACACACACTTTGATGAAGAAAAATCGTAATTTCATACATCTGTTTAAAAAATATCGTAGTTTTAGTCCAAAAATTACGATTTTTTCAAATTACATTATTTTTTAAAGGGGGAAAAACGGGGATACAAATACGATTGCATATGAATGGTAAAGATAAGAGGTTTCTAGTGTATATAAATACTTAGGTGAATTTAGAAGAATTGGAGGTTATATGGGACTATGAATGTATGTCCTTTTTAAAATAAATGTTTCATAAATGTTGATGGCAATGACGAATAAATCACCATATTTCAATAAAGAACCAACATTTGCAATGAGTTCAATTTAAATCGATGAAAAGGGAAAATGGAAATGTATGAGTTTCGATTATATATTCTCCAAATGTCTCATCTAAACACAAACCAAAGGAACAAAACCTATGCAGGGGGAATTATTGTGTTCATAATCAAAGGGCCAATAAATCATATGTAAAAATCTCTTGAGTATTTCAAAGCATATTAAGTTCAGTTTGTTTTGTGAAAATTTCTGTTGGGTAAAGCGAACAAACCTGGCAATGCCTTAAATCATAAAATTTTCGTTTCGTTTTCAGATGTTTTATGAGATTGTAAGAAACTGTTGCACGATCTAGAAAGCGAAGCTCTCAGCTGTTCAAATAATTTACATTGCAGTTTTCGTTCAATCCGGATTTGTTTTCAATGCTAACAACATATTTTAGTTGGAATTCTAATTGAATCACATGTTTGTGTATGTTTGCGTATGATCGTATGTGTTCAGAATAGTTAAACAAATTTTCAGACGGTTTATGAAAGAATTCAAGGAAATGTCATTTTCTCTTAAGTTGTACCATGACCAGTGTTTGTTTGAGAAATCCCCAAAATACTTCCAGCTTTTCAAACATTTTCGATACTTTTTCGAGTGTCCCCTCCTAGAGAGAAGACATAACTTTAAAAAAATGCTTATGAAAACTAACATCATAAAGTCCCGCAGGTCTCTTCCGACGGCGGCCACAATAAGCCTACCATGAACCTGAAAAAAATATAACCAATTTCCCACCGGAAGTCGGTGCAGTTCCAGCTAACCGACCGTTAAGCCGGTAAATTCAGTGGCTGCAAACTTTTCCGCCCTGATGAGGATGATAACGATGCCGCCGCCGCCGACGCCGACGGAGTAGCTCCGGGGCCTCTCCTCCCGACGGTACCAAAATCAACAGGGACGAGAAACGATCTCACCAAGTTGATTATGCATATTTGAAATTCCACCCTCCGCCCCCTCGAGGTTCCCAGGTTCAGCCAACTGAAACAACATCACCGAGGATCGACGCACACTGGGGGGGAATGACGAAGGCAATTCAGATGCGCGCCAAACGCGGCAAGAGGCAACATTGAGGCCATATAAACAAACTCCATCCGCCTCACTGTGTGTGTCTTTCATCACGATTTCTGCTTCCTGCGTGCCGGAAAACCAAGCTGTCTGACGGTTTTCGAAGAAAATGCGGTCCCCTGCCTTCTAATCTTTTCTTTATTGCCTCCTGTGCTCAGCCCAACACCGCACCAGCCTCCACCCCCCACCAACACCATCTCCGCCGTCTCCTGAGAATGTTTGTTTATAAAATTTCAACTTTTCATCCCAACTTTTATAGCTCCACTGTCGTCGTCGTCGTCGGACGAGAACTCGCAACACCATTTCGGTAGGTGGCCATGCAGTATTTGAACGAGAGTTGGGGACTCACCTCCGAGCACGCATCGTCTTGGTGCGAGTTGAACGGGCTGACGGAGAGGGGATGGGGAACTTCCGAGACGGGGGAAGACTTTGCTGAAAAAGTGCTACAGTTTTTCAAACAATCTTCTCCGCTCGAACGGAAGAAGCGCAAATGGCTCCAGGGGTGCTAACAGAGCGTACAGTGGAAGCCACAACCGGAGATTGTATGAGCACGTGGTGAGCGAAAAGTTTTCTACGAGTTTCGGAAAAGAAATTTTCTCGATTGGCATTTCTCCGCTCGGAAGATGGGGTGCGTTCTGAATCGAGGCAGTGATTGACTGGAACTTGAATCTCTGATCACATTTAACATGTGCTTGCGAAGGTAATTCCAACAAATCACGAGATCGTTAATCCACCGGAACGATTTCTGCCAAGTCAACGCCACTTCTGGCGGCCATCTCAACCAGCCGTAAATCCTCCAAAGACGATGAAAAATAACATCACGCTCCGGTCGACTTCGCCTCCAATCCGTTCCACCACTCAACCCATCCGAAGCTCACTTTATCGAATTAAATTATCCCAATTTAACGAGCGTCGAACGTCAGTCGAAGCACGGCTGAAACGATCCATTGTAAACGCCTACGGCTCATCTCCTCCCCCACCTGACTGATTTGATTTACCGCCGATTGCCAAATAATGATGGAAAATCGAAAGAAAAATAAACATAAATGATATTAATATATGTGCAAATCAAGATTCTATCGATCCGATTCCCGCAATAATGCATGGTGTGCGTGGCTACCCATTACCATCCGCTTCCTGTTCAGGATGAAAGTAGTGCTCCTGAACATCCGGTTCTTCAATTCTCGTTCAGTTTTGCCATTCAGCGCCCATCTGCGATGAGGATGCTGACGGTGTGAGCGGGCCAGAACTGGGAATGTCAAGAATGACGACAACGACGACCTTCAAGTCAATCAAAAAGCACAAGATTGCTCTTACCGGGAATAAGTTCCTTCAATTTCCGACGCAGACGAAGACGTAAGTACTTATGTGTAAGAGGAACGAGATGCTTTCGATTGTGTGTAATGTTAGTACGTATTACCTACTCCATGGCAAGTGAGTGAAGTGAGTAGCCATTATCGTCTCTTCCTGTCGTCTCCACTTCTGCTGTCGGCTGTGCGCTTCATGCTTGAGCGAGAACGATAGGATATCACTTACGAGGAGAGGGGAACTCCCTTCCTTGATGGTACGGGAAGGACTCACTTGTAAATGAGCTTGTTCTGGTTGACTAGTTTTTCCTCGAAGATTTGTCTCGAGGACGAAGCGGTGAGGCAGCGGCAATCAAGGTCTCGACTGTGTGAGAATAATTTATTAGTTTTTAAACTGGTGCTGGGAAATTGTTGCCCGACGGGAAGGTAGCGGATGTTTTCGGTTTTCGGCTGGTTGGGGAACAGTTGAGGAATGCTCGGAAGTATGGAACGTTAGTTAATTGAGATCTCGGTTTTGACATCGTAATTTCTCGTCCCGTTTGATTCATAGGAGGTCTGATTTTATGTTTGAATAAGCATTCGTTAAAAAAAAATTAAGGTGATCATAAAATCATTAATTTACAATTCTACATTAAAATGATATACGGCAAATCCCGAAAAGATAGAAAGAGCCATTCCCTGTAGTTCGTATAAATGTGACCAGGCTATTTGAGATGCCACTGTAAGTTTCATGTTGTTTTTTCGCTGCATAGTTGCTATATCAAAGTAACATCTCTCTATGATTTGCTATAATTTGAAAGTCGGCTGTCGTATACCGCATATATTTAAATTATAATTTATGAACAATGAAAGAATTGCCATGCCAATGAAAACTGCACCTCATGTCGTGTCCCTTAACTACTTGATGTCAGGCATCTACGAACTGTTTCTAGCCTCGTCTAAGCGTAAATTGCGGCAAAGCCCGCCGGTAGCACACCTCTTTCATTCTGAACAAACACACCTATGACAAACCCCAGTCGTATCTGAGTTCCTAAACGGGCCCTCCGCATCCCACAAAACCACAACACTTAAGGCCACGGTCTAGAAGTCCACTGCATATCAAATTCTAAGACACAGTTCAAACTTCCACCTCAAATTGAATATTAAATGTTTTCAAAATTATCGAAAATCTAAATCTAAATAAATCTATCTATGATTAAATTGTTAGTGATTTGCGGTCCAACCCGCCAATATCACACTGAACTTTAGTGCCTGCATACATGCGTGCTACGACGCGGCTATTAAATAGAAAGAGAAGCGAGTGTGTGTGGCTGGACCTTTGGTTCTCCCATGAATGGTTCATTAGCGTAGAATCTATCATAAATCAGCTATCTCCAATGAATCATTAACATGAGATTAGGCCCTCCCACCAGCGTCCAGGTACAAAATCCAGCTGGAGAGGGTCAAGGATGTCTGCAAATATTCTAACTTAAAGTTCGCCGGAAATTACTTCAAAAAATACTTCAGGCATTCCGCTGGAGAAGTGTTTGGTTCAAAGCTCCGCAGGAGATTGCCTCACAAATTTCGGCAAAATTAACTGCAAGGGTTTCTACAAAAAAACTGTTCTTTTTATTTAGAAGTATTATTTTGCATTCACACCGTGGAATTTTGGGAAGTAAGTATAATGTCCTAGTTATTTTTGGTATTCGAAGCATAGTTATTTCGAACGAGATTTTTTGTTATCTTTAGTAAAATCTTGCAGTGCGAAAGCCTATACATATTTTTCGCAATTGTCAAACAGTTCCAGATCGATGGGACCGATTCTAAAAAAAAACTTGTAATGACGGGTTCTGACCGATCCGTCATGAAACTGCTGTAACGTGACGGTCCTCATTTGATAATTATCAAATGTTGTTGCCCCTCTCTGGCACTTTGTGCAAGCTAGGCATACGAAAGGCTGACATTGTACTTCTAACAGTTGATGCGAGATACCTACAGTTACTTGTCCTGCAAGGCATTCCAGATTATACAAAGTATCTTGGAATTGAAGCCTTTGAAAGTTCTGCATCCATCTGCCGCCAGATGGCTATAGTTGATGTCAGCTATCAAATGGAATTTGGATCGGTTTTCAGAGCTCGAAGCTCGTTGATTTGTTTCCAGTCACTTCTCGACTTTTTAAGCTACGTAGTGCCCCTCATCAACAAAGCGAATCTTCGAGTCAGAAGCTCCGTAATTACTGAACATGTGCCATCAGGTGTATTACTGATGGTTTCCATTGAAATTGTTTGTGAGGATGATTACCTAAACACCTGACAGGTTTAGGAGTTTCAGATTGCGAGAAACATCTTCGTTAGAAATCGGAAAGATACAGCGAGGTGGCTTCCGGATCGAGGTTTCCAGATACTGCTCCTTCCTGCTGCCACAATAGTCGCTGCTGGTTCTTCCGCTTCCGTCCATGACTAGTCCGTTGTTTTCCAAGCACTTAAGCCCAATTGAGAAGTAAATGTGTTTTGATGAGTACATATCTGTGTTATTTTGCATTCAACTCAATAGCAATAATAAAAAATAAGTACATCAGGATTCAGCCAAATTTGAAGCACAGATTTTTGACAGGATTTTCTGCAGTGTTGGCAGAGTGAAAAAGATTTTTTTGACAAAAATTATACTTCGGAGCTTTGCAGATTGGCAATGGGCCAGTATTGCACAGGCAGCTGGCGGTTGCGAGTATCTTGCAGGAGAGTACGCGTACGAGGAACCAGGCAGAATGAAGGGTCAGAAACCAAATTTCGACAGATCGGCCAAAATCGGAACAGAACCAAATTTCGACAGACTGCCAATAACTATTAAATGATGTACTTCACACAAAAAAACTCTTTTCAGGGCTAATATTCTGATTTTGAAAGAGTGTTATACTGAACTATTATAAGAGTTTGCTCACTGTATGCGCATGAAACTTAGCTAATTCGTATATCCTGGTTGATCCTGAATTTTGCATGGTTTCTGTTCGATAAATACCAAGTGATTCTTAACATCATGTTTTGTTATTGAAAATACTTAAGAGTCGTTTAATGTTTGCTTACTTTTTGCAATCACAGCCCGCTGGTTGCTAGCATGTTATGATTTCCCTATTACAGACATAATCCTCTTATATCAAGTTGACAATGTTCTCTTCAAATTCCAATTTCTGGATTCCAAGTGTTTTGGGTAGCGTCCCTACCTTTTAATAGGAATCAAATTATTTTGAAAAAGTGTTAAAAGTACATATTATTTTCATTGCAGAGTTCATTCGTTTGCTGATGATCATTTAGGAAAAAAACTCGCTAGAAAGGATCGTTGAGTGGATACATGTATGTGGCATAAGTTTTTATAACTTCTTAAACATACTAAAGGCTCCTCTATGTAGCTATGAAGTTCTATTCGTACACCGGCGAATTATTTGTTTTATTTTACATTGTTCATCAGTTGCCAATAGTGTAACGCAGAACACTTTAACCATTAGAATTACCATTATCTCAGTGTGTGTAATCTTTAGCTATAGCGTTAAGTTTCAGAAGACCGTAGGAAAAGATACTTAATTATACATGCCATCGCAAACCAAAGCAAGCGAAAAACGCCTTATGGGAAAATTTATTAGAATGACGTTTGTTTCATAGATGTGGTGGCAAGATGACAAATAAAAATCGACTCTGATCGATTGTGTTCATTTGTCAGGTTGTAACCCAAAGTTTGACCGGTTAACATTAGACCGTTTCGGGAGCCTATGTAGGGTATATACGCGAAATAGTATTTATCAGTAAACTAAAATTCACATGCGACATTTGTAGCAACCTCTATACCCAGATTTGGCTAAATTTAAATAACTTTCAAATAAGGAGTTGATCTACTTGCTTAAAAAATCTACAACGCACTCTCATGAGTGTATGCTCCAACCGGTATTATTCTCGGATTAAATCCATATTTAAAAGAATGGCCGGCTGCTACGATGTCCACATCAGAATTAATCAATACGATTCTCAGCAAATGTTTTGCAGATCATTTAAACAGAGGCCAGTAGTAAAAGTTATTCCGAGCTGGAGCATACCGCTATCAAAGTATGCCCACCTTACCGGTAGGTTTAACATCTTACAGATCAAATGAGATGATTTTCATGGTCGGTTGTGGTGAAACTGGAGGAAGTCCTTTTTCTGTATGATTTTTAAGTTGGGTTAGTTATCATTTCACGAATCTGAAGACTATACTGCCGCGAAACGCATATCAGTCCCATCTTTGCTTGATTTCCTATTCATATGGGACTGATATGCGTTTCACGGCAGTATAGATCACAAACAAAACCAACAACGCTGAAATTGCTAACCAATGGATGCTTCAGTGGAGCAAACGATTCTTGAAAATTTCACGCCTGAAGTCCTAATAGTAGTTGAGGTTTGTGCTCAGAAAATATTCAAGTGATAGGGACTTGATCCCGTGTGTCCTTAAGAAGGAGAGCTTATTAAAGTTTATGTTTCTCAATTATCCTCCAGGTTGAAGACAACATCTTGCAATTTATAGCAGGCTATCGGAGCACCAAGAATCCCATCATGATTGTGAAGGCACCATTGGCAGGAGAAACATACATCAGGATTGGAACACGATGTTTCAGAGCAGGGTCCAAAATCCAAAATGCTTTTATCCAACAAATTAAAATACACTTTTTCGTTAACTGTCAGTTTGAGCCGTCTCTTGCAAACTTTTATTCTTTTTTTCGTTATCAACTTTTAATGTATCAAAACCGTCAACTACTGTTTCTGCTTTTCTACTTCAAGTACGATATGTATAAAAATGGTATTCCTCAAATTCTGTATTTGTCGAACTTCTAAGTAAATAATAAAAGTTGTTAATCGAATATTAAAGAATATGCTTGAATATGCAGGTAAAGAAGTTAATGATGAAACCTGTGCCTGCATGTTGAAATAAATTCTGAAAAAAAACCTTTTATTTCGTAATACAAAAAAAGACTTAATGGTGAAATATAACTATAATCAGTAAGATCTTTAGATTTGACTGAAAATATAGTAATATCTTTTTTTTGAATGCTTGCTGGATTACCGCTAAATGAAATGTGGTTTGCTGATTATACAGTTTCACAGCTGTCATATTTTATCAAGGTTGCGGCTTATCATTTTTGACTTATCCATATTCATTTGCCGATAGCTCTTCTCAGAAGCTCAATTTCAAAATATAATGTATGATAAACTTATGGTGCTTGAGTAGACCTACAACTTGGTCTAACAATACATAGCTCTATCTCTTATATCTGAGGAATAAGAGCGTATATTCGCAGTGATCTTCGCGATGATATTCGCGGTGAAGATCACGCGATTATCATCGTGAAGATCGCTGTGAATATACGCTCTCATGTCGAAGATATAGGAGTTAGAGCAAGGTACTGTTAGACAAAGTTGTAGGTCTACTCATGTACTACAAGTTCATCATACATCATATTATCAAATCGACCCGAGATATTCGAGATAAATCGAGATATTGGCAAATGAATATGCCTGAGTCAAAAATGATAAGCCGCAACCCTGTATTTTATTTTGCTAGACTTACAGCATGTGAAAACCAACACTGAAACCAAACATCGTTCTTTTATCGAACGAATCCTCTGTTGGTTCATATCGAAACATTGAAATCGCATTTTCTGATGATAGATACAAGCGGACGATGATTTTCTAGAAACAAGATAATTTTCCTTCAAATGTTGAGCAACTTATAATACGCGAAGCGAGTTGACCTCCCGTTCAAATTCGAATGCATGTTGTACGAAAAATCATCTTCCAAAAATGGAATGCGTATTGTATTGGAAAAGTCTTATAACGCAAGCATATTGAATATGGTTGATTGTCATACGAAGCACGGATGATCGTCATACGGACCTAACCATAAGACAATCATCCGATTTCCGAGTGCATGTCGTTAACTGACACAATCGATTTACTTTTCAGACGATGTTCAGACGATGTTTGGGTTCAGTGCAGCAAAAACTTTTCTGAGTTCCAGTAAACTAAAAGCAGTGTGTAAGTTGAGAGCAAGCAATCAGCTGATTGCGAAAGCAATAAGCTTGAAACGTTAAGAAAGAAGAAATGCAGACGCTACCTACGCTATTTCGACCTAGACTAAGTCTATCAGCTAGGGATAGAGTTCAAAATGAAAAAAAATAGCGACCGTCACGAATATTTCAAACACTTTGAACGCTAATAAATGTATCAATTCTCGATATATTTTCGAGATTGTAGCTTCAATCAGTTGAAGGTTTTCGCGTGTGTAAAGTCAGTTTTCAAATACGTTTAAATATCATTAATAAATTGACGTTGAATTCTAAAGAAGATTTTCAACAATCTATAAAGCGATAAGGATGATGGTCTCCAACTAGTCAACCATATCAACGTAATCACCATTGCCAGCATTGCCCTTTCATCGTACCAATATTAGAACAGCACCAACGTTGTAACGTTGCTCTACGAAACAAACGAAACTATGATGATGTTGTTTTTGAGAAGGAAATAATTTCTCATCACCATGAGGCTCTAGGAGTAGACAGCATATTTTTTTTTGCTAGAACAAAGTTGTTAAGAGAAAGTATTGATAGTTCCGTTAGCTCACGGCAGGCTGTGAAAATTGAATAGAAGTAGTTTGAAATTGAGCGGAGGGCATTGTGAGGTAGTATTTCGAAACAGGAAACACAAACTTTTGCCAAGCATCCCCATGCGGGGTAGGTCAAGGCATGATCGAATGCACCACCTTGACTGGCAAAAGTTTGTGCACTTGATCGTGCTCATATACTACCGATAGCTTTTTTAAATAGTTCTAACGAACTGTCTATTTGTACCCCCAAATCCCCTACATGGGAGAGAAACTATCTCCCACTCCCTTTGGGTTTATTTTTGGCATACGACTTCTGCTTTACCTAACACTAACGAAACTAATCTAACATTTTGAAACAGACACCAGTACCAGACAAACGTCTAAGCTTAGTCTACATCGACCGGCCGTGTGTTATACACAATCCCACTGATTTTTCGCAAGGCTGCGCTTGTTCCAATCGATCAATGTCGCCTCTATTCTAATACAGGTTCATTGAAATTAGTAATAATAACATTCATTACACATTGCTTCGTAGTCCGACGTCAACTTTGCGTACAACCCCATTGGGCTGTCCCTTCTAGTCCCTTTATTTTTAATTTCAATGGTGTTTTACCCGCTCATCATTTCAAGACCGATCCGAGGGGTCCTTCAAAAGCACACGAAATTTTCAAATCCACGAGAAACCACAATGATAGTCTTCAGTAGCTTATACGTCTTATTCTATCCTTTCATCAAACGAGGTTGCCTTTGCAAATATCAACTACTATATTGAAATAATTGCCAGCCTTCAGAAAAGTAAACCCTCACTCAAATACGAGCAAGTGAGATGTTATCTAAAATACAAAAAAAAAAGAAGTAACGCAAAAAGATTATCAAAACAAACAACACAAACCAAACTCGATGACACACGCCACCCAATTCAAGTGGGTTCATTTCACAACCCGAACCACCACCTCGAATCTCCAGCAAGCCACCCAAAGAGACACAATCGATCTCTAATCGCATGTCTCCTAATGCACAGCCCGAACTCGAGCGGTCCACCTCACTCTTGATTGCACTAATTGAAAATATCAGCAAATAGCATCACCCGCAATCAAACAATACATCGTGACTTAAGTGCTCCGAGCAAACACTTTCTATCGACAGTCGCACCACTCGATGCGAAATACCTAATACCGATGGCGTCGTGGTCTCAGTCAAGTCAATGGAAGTCGTCGATCGAACAGTATGTATGTATTTGGGTTAGAAAAGTTCTTTGATTGAAAATCCACTTACCGGATGCCGGGCAGCGACGGCCGCTGCGTTGATTCCTGCATTGGGATACATCGTGGCGTGTGGAATTTTCAATCGGCGATTTCCGACGAAGGTACTTGTTTCTTGGTTTCGATTGCTGCGGTTTGTTTACTATCACTAATTCCACTGTTTCGAAAACACAACTAATAACAAGCAGGCACAGAATATTTCGCAACGGAGCGCACTGGTAATCCAAGCCGGGTAGGCACTAGCGCTGGCAGAGGAGACTGCGGCGACGGCTACCGACGGCGATGGTAAACAGATTTCGGCTTGGTTTCTGATTGACAGCTCCCAGCGCCGAGAACGGCATATTTAATCAAATTAGATTCGGTTTTTTCCGGGCTTTTTCTTCTCTCTCTCACCACACTTTACAATTACTATTAAAACAACGCACCAAGCGGTAGCGCCTGCTGCGATGATGGTGGTGGTGGTGATGATGATGATGATGATGATGGAAGAGATGGAGGCCAATAATTTCCCGAAAACTTCCACACGTTTAATTATCCACACTTTTCCACACTCCTATTCCTTTCTTTTCCTCTGATTTCTTCCCTTAATCTGTACGGAACAAAATTACCGCCCGGTAATGAACAGCTTCGGCAATTGAAACAATTTTTCTATTTCTTCGCGCTGCTGATGAACGAGCAACAAAGAGCCACAAATTATTTCCACTTTTTTGCTTCTTCTTTCCAAAAATTTATTACACTGAACAAAAAGAAAACTGCTTTTTTTCTTGTTTCTCAACTCAACGAAACACTTCCGCTAGGTTTATTATCCTCCGGCGCTGTTCTAAGGCCTGTTTCTCATCCAAAATCAACGAGGGAATTGATTTTACCCCACGGAAAATCTGTGAAAGAGAAGCATTAATAAATAAATTAAAATCCGGTAATTGCCAGCTTGTTTGGGATTGCATCCGCTACTCTATCTTCGGTGCCGTCGGTCGGCCTGGTCCAAATTCCCTTTTTGCCATTATTAAACACCCCGAGGAGAAGCTTATCTAATCGTATTTTTCTTCGTTTTCTTTGCCTCCGAAGAATGTGTTTTTGCGCGCGCTTACACACACGCAGGCCGACGGACCGAATCGAAGAAAGAAAGAAAAAAAAACCCAGGGATCTATTTGTTCAGTCTTATTCAAATTTCTGACGCCGATGATTGGTGCGCTCTGTGCGATGAGGAAAAACAACACAAGCACTCAGTTTTGTGAAACTGAGCCGCCGGCTTTTCGAACCGACGGCATACCGGCGTCAGCTTCTGTTTATTCATCACTCAACCGTGTCACACCGACCGAGCTCTGCTCTGGCAGTAGCAGAAGCAGATTTATCTAAACATGGCAGGAGACGAGGAAAAAATAGATTCGACTCTTGGAAATGACAAACAATGCAAATACCAGCCATTGTAGCTGGATTTCGACTATTTTTTTTTTATTGCAGGACGAGAGTTGATGTTTGTTTGACAGAATAGGTCTATTGTTTTTCGGTTGGAAGGCGATTTATGTGCACGCTGAGTTATGCTGACATTTCCGAAGTTCGAGAAGTGCCTAGTGCTTCCCAAATTTCAAACTGAATAAGGAGAACGAAACTGCTTGAACTGGTTCAAGAAGTCACGTTACAAAAAAAAAAAACATTTGTGAACTTTACACATCTAAAGGGTTCCAACGAATAAATAAGTAGAAAACTGTTGTTTAAGACTATCATCGTCAGAGTATAAACAAATTCATTGCTCAATCTGCCAACTTTGAACAGTTTTAAATGTTAAACTTTCGTTAGACTTCATCAGATTTGAATACTAAAATCTATTTCATCCTTCTTTAGAAAACTAATTTAGCGTCTGTCAACAATCACAAAGATGTTAAATGTTGACCTTAAGAGTCGAAATGACTTTTGCCACTTCGTGAAGTCATTAACAGTAACGGATTCTCCATTTGTTTAGAGTAGAAAGGGCAAGTGACTTTTTTGCTTCATCAAGCCACTTCTTCGACTGTCGGAATAACCCTGTTACATAAATGAAACTCAAGAAAGGTCAACGATAGTTCGCCATCAGAATTCCGTTAAGGTGAATCGCTGCTCCATGTATTTTTTCCTATCTTTTATCTCTCTCCCGCAAACTTACCTCACAGTTTCAAATTGATAAATCTCGATTGTTAGTTAATGAACATTGAATCGAACTGTATCAGATTGCTTACAGCAAATAAGCATGCAAACTGATGTGATTAAATATTCAATATCTAGTACAGAATCTAAGTTATATCAATTCTAAATTTTGAAAAAATGGCTGCCGTCGAGAATGCTTCAGCGTATGCCGTTAAGCATTCGATATTCAAACACATCCTATACCGATTGAGTGTATTTTTTCATCGACAGATGGCGTTAGTAACATGCGACAAAAAGTATCCCATTTGTTACGTCCGTTGTTCTGTGGATATTGAACTATGCCATTTTAAGTTAACCGTTAACCTTACAGAGCCATTCACATCCCCCCACAAGCTCCGCATTTTAATTCTAAGCCTACAAGAGCAAGAAAACCCATCAGCACTAAACTTACGTGTAACTTTCAAACCGGGCTACCGGAGTAATCCAATCGAAGCTGGCTGCTCTGCTCGGCGGCAGTAAACATCGAACACGTTCAGCTGCTCAACTTGTCGCCAATCTCGAGCACTTAATTATACTCCCGGCGTCTGCTTCTTCCTGCCGTACACTTTTCCTCCCCCGTCACAAACGGTTCACTCAACTTTCGAGCATAAATCAACGTTTAATTCCCGGGAATTGCTCGCACAATCACCGAGCGCGCACATGAGCCGACGGTGACCCAAAATGTCAAACGGGCGTCGAATCGTTTAGGCAGAAATTAAAGCACACCAACGCACGCTTTCTCTGCGCCGTTGATTTTTCTTCTTCTTCTTATTCCTCCGTCTCCTACAACTTGATTAGTCAAACTATTTATAATCCCACTCGCGCTCTAGCATGGCGCACCCATGCGGGATTTTCGGCGGCTCAAACGACAACGAACGGTGGGGCGCTGGAGGTGGCGGTTTGCCGGTTTGAATGAATTAAAAGTTGCGGTGAAACGGAAGATCTCCCCTCCGCTGCTCTCCACTGCCAGTGGGTGGCAGTGTGCGGTTACACACCGCAGAAACCCCGCTCACTTGCCAACGCACACACACACACGATCGGTACACGGTGGGGAGGGCGGCGACGCGCGTCCCGCTCGGCGGATTCAACACACAAAACCAGAATACGCGACCAGGCGGCGGAACAACGCGGTTTCACTTTCTCTCTCGCTCGCACGCTCGAATGAATGCCCCCAACCGACGACGGGCGGTTTCGATTCGATGATGTTGTTGTTGTTTTTATTGTTGGTTGGTATCCGGCAATAAGCGCGGTAAATCAACGAATATACGGCGCGCGGAATTTCAAAACGTCGACGTCGACGACGATGTGGAGGAACGACCTGATCGAGACCAACGCTGCACTACTACTGACTGGGCGAGCGCATGGTGGCGTGCTCGCTGCTGGCTGTGGCGATGGCCGAACAAACGGTAGTTTGTTGGCATGGATGGTACCAATACTCGTGCAAGCGGTACCGTTTGCTGTGTGTTGGTGCGTCGATGGCGTCGACAACCATGCTGTCTGTTCGCCGGGTCATGCTACTGTGGAAAGCGAATGGATTTTCATTGAAGAAGCATACGGAGGAGTATTTGCTACGGGTGGGCCGACTGCACGAGCTTTGATGCGCTTGGGAGGCGATTTTGGGAAGCTTTGATATCACTTTCGTTCCTATTCACTCAGCGCAATACACTTTCGATATGCATAATATTGCATTATGATTATTTGCTATAAGAAATCAGTATGAGTTTCATAAACATATGTTATGATATATAATGATGTTGAAAAATTTAAAAACATGGAGAAACCTAGATTCGAAACCTTAAACGTTGAGGTTATGAGTCCAGTAAATTGCCAACTAGTATATATCAACACTTGTAACCAGGAAAACTTAGTGGCGCACAGGAACAACGTCGTGTGGAACAAAATTCATTCTTAAGTCAGCCATATGAAATTCCAAAGCATCGTTCATAAGTTGAATCTTATGAAATTCTTAATTTTATTTGCCTGATTGGTGGGGGGGATTTTTCAAAACGCACCGTTTAAGCAACATCGTGAATTGGACGCCGACATTTAGGAAGTAGTTATTGACTTTTGTGCATTACGATGCTTTAGATGATTTTTCATGATTTTTTCAACCTTTTCCAATTTGATCTCAAGACGACACCGGAGTGATACGCCTGTTCCATTGCTCAATATGCACCTCAAAATAAGGGGAAAGGCGCTCCACAACACTGGGATTTGATGCGCACTACAATATTGAGAAAGCATGCACCGCGTGTAAAAGGTTAAAATAGCTCAAACAGATTTCGTAAGATATTTTCAACAAATTGAAGAATTTATAAATTCGGAAATTTACAGTACGTAGAGTATCGATGAAATGCTTTTAACAAGTTAAGTTACCCAAGTAACATACAAAGCATCTTTTAAGAATGATTTATAATTGTTTGTATTATAAATGCATTATAAACGTATTGCAAAACTTGAAGATGTTTGTATATCTCGAATTCTATATATCACTCTGATAAACGGTCGAGCTAAAAATATTTTGTTCAAATGCTGCAAGTGAATAATACTTTATTATTGTTCTTGAAAACATGGCCCAATACGTTTATAAAACATAAACAGGACAAGATTATATGGGCAGTTCTATTATTGTTGAAATTACATTACGCCAACCATGTTTTGCAAAACGTGTTCATTTTTCTCATTATGATGAATTTGTCGTACATGATCGTGGTTTCACTGCCAACGGGAAGCATATCATAGATACTCAGAGTTCACTTCTCAACAATCTGAAATGGCTTAGCAAAGAAGCTACAAACCTATCACGCCAAGAGCTAATGTGCAAATCCCACGCTTGGCGATGTTATGTTTTTGTATGAGGATAATTTTTTTTCCATCTTATGTTTTATAAGGCTTCACGTTTTGCGTTTTTTGCGTCATATTAAAGTACGAAATAAAGTATTATACACCTAAATTTATAACCTGTATTGGTCATTTAACAGTACTTTCAACTTGTTTAATGCAAGCTGTGTTGCTTGGGTAATTAACATATTTTGCAGCGTTTATTTAGGTTCATTATCATTAATTTAAAAAAAAATTCTGATTGAAAGTCTACCATTTCTGTTAACCAATAGGTTTGAAGAGATCGGTTTTAACAAAAAACAAACTCTACAGCTAGTTTCTCTAGCCGCACACACGTTATGGTGTAACTTGTAAAGCGGGTATGAAAATTAGTTTTTCCTTTTAATATGTTTTAAATGAATTTGTTCTAGAATGAAATTCAAACCTGAAATGAAAATTGGCAATAGAAAATCCTTTATTGATTCAAATTCATGAAATTAAGTGGCTATTTTTGTATGAAGTTTGCAGAAGCAGATAATTTCTCATCTCCATGCGAAGCGCTAGGATTGGACGGTAATTTATTGCTAGAACGAACAGATATGAAGAGAAAGTGTATTGATAGTTCCATATAGGGTAACGGCAGGCTTTAAAATCGAAAGATACAAGTTAGAAAACGAGCGGAGGGCGCATGGGAGAATACAAAAAAATAACAATCAAAGTGTATTTTTTTATGTCTACACTGAAACATGTCGAAATATTTATTTTTCTGAAAACTTTCTGCATTTTTATAATCAGTAGTTGGTCGCTCGATTACTTGGGAAATCCATTATTTTTTTTGCATTTTTTTGCCCGCGACGCCAGCCAATGTGAGGCGTGCCGATGAAATTTTTCACCGTGTATGTATCCCTTCAGTTATGTTCATAAGATGCGATGTGCCATTCAGAGGGTGTGTGTTCGAGACGGTAATCAGCTTTGTCGTTTCATTCTAGCAACTGTGGTGTAATTTTGGTGTTTCGATTTTCGGCAATTTCGCGAGTGAGTTTGGATTTAATAAGCAAGTGAGTTTGAATTTAAAAATAATAAAATGTCCGCCCTAAATGTTGAAAAAATTTACATTGCGAGTGTATAAATTGAAACCACAAATAATGACCCTCGAATCAGCGATGTGTGAAAAAAATTTGTTGCACTAAAATATGTCAAAAATGACAAAGTGTTTTGCAATGTATGTCCAATCGAAGCTAAACAAAAAAGTGGTCTTAATTTGCAGGAAGACAGGGATTGAGATATTGAAAACGATCCAGCAATCGATAGATCGTTGGCATTCGGCAAGAAAGTTTTATTTATTATGAAATTGAAGATTTTTTCTTAGAATTTCTTCGGTAAACAAGGTTACGTCAGGTTGCATGGTTACGTATACTTTTTTTCTTATTTAAAACTCCGATTTTCCTGACATTAAAAATGGTTACCCCCTCGAGAATTTTGTTCAAGAATTTTGTTCATATGTTGTGTTAAAGAAGTTAGATTGATGAAATTTCGGAAAATTAAAAATCTGGCCACATTTAAAATGCGCTGGGATTAAAACCCAGCGAAAGAACAAACCGAGGTATGAGGCTATCATTAATTTAGAAATAGACTGAATATTGACTAAAACACAACTATCTTTCTATGCTTAAGCAATGTTTTGACTATGGTAGGCAAAAATAACCTGCAAATTTTCATATTATCTTCATGTTAAACGAATTGGTAGGTTCGCTGAATGGTATTTCATAGTTTTGTCAAAAATTAAAAAAAAATGTATTCATAATAGCTTGATATCAATGTTCGTACATCTAGTTTTCACAGAAAATAATGCATCTGACGTCTCATATCAAGATTCGCTATGTCACGGTATATCGCTCGTAGTCTGAACGGGGTCTTCAACAAATAGAATTTATTTCCACAACTTGATAGCATTTTGTCAGGCGTGAGAAAGTTCAATCACTAATATAACCGAAAGACATAATGAGCAATTTTCCCAGAAAAACCATCGTCAGGAAAACTTTGTTTTTATTTGTACATGACAAATTCCGAATCAAATAACTTGGCTACAGGATGTTTCGATCAAAATTTGGTCAACTTAAACTTGACGCATTTCCTTTCATCGTGCATTAAAAAAAATGCACACCCCTCATTTTGAAGATGTGTGCGTGTATCTTGCCTTGATCTTAATTTTGAGATTCAGTTCAGTTATCAAAATGTCGACAAAAGAAAAGAAGCAACGCATAAAAATTTTGCACGTGCATGGCGAAAATCCAAACTACTCTCACGCCAAGTTGGCGTAATTGTTTCATGTGGCTAAATCAACGGTTACTAACGAATTAAAAGTGTTCGGTGAACGTTTGTTGACAGCCAGAAAAGCTGAATTGGGGGGAAATCGAAAGCCGGAGTCCACAGCGACGACAAAAAGAGTTGCCCGCTGTTTCGAGCAGAACCCCAACCTCTCCGTCCGAGATGTCGCAAAGAAGCAAGGAGTGGCGCCTGCAACCGTAGATAGAGCTAAAAAACAAGCTGGACTGTCGACTTACAAGAAAGTGGTGACTCCAAATCGCGACGATAAACAATACACGTCGGCCAAAGCACGATCACGAAAGTATTACACGACGACGCTATCGAAGTTACACCAAGGCAGACTTAAAACAGCTTCTTGGACAGGAATTTTATACGGCGAACGGACGGAGAAGGTGGCAGATATTTTCAAGCACATTAAACTGTCAAAGTTCGCGAAGAAATATCTGGTGTGGTAGGCCATCTGTACCTGTGGCTTGAAGAGGGTTTACATTGAAACCGGAACCATCAACCAGGAAATTTATCTGAGCGAGTGCCTACAAAAACGTCTACTGCCTTTGTTCTGTTCTATTTTGGCCGCATTTGGCACCAAAAAGGTCATGGAGTGGTATGCTGTCAACAATTTTCAAGAGGTGCCTAAGAATACCAACCCTCCCAACACGCCAGAGCTCCACCGAATCGAACAATATTGGGCCATCGTCAAGCGGAACCTTAAGAGAGTCAAAAAGCTGTTGTAAGTGAGAAAGAGTTCAAGGCAAACTGGCGTTCTGCGGCGAATGAAGTGGACAAGTAGACTGTACCAAATCTTATGGCCGGTGTTAAACGAAAGATCCGGTAATTCGCATTCGGTTAAAAGGAATCTTAGATTTTTCCTGCACACTTAGATTATTTCACAGAAATCTGTACAATTTTACCGAATTCTTAACAGCTGAACGTTTGGTAATCTGATTTAACGGATTTTGGTGAAATTTTACAGTTATCTGTAAAAAAAATTAAAGGACTTTGTAAAATTTTACCGAAATCCGTTGAATCGGATTACCGAACATTCAGCTGTTGAGACGTCGGTAAAATTTTACAGATTTCTGTAAAATAATCTAAGTGTGTGTATTTTGTATTAACTGAACTTGAGAAAGAAAAAGAATTTGACTTAATAAAAAAACTTTGATCGACTCACACACATTACTGTTTGACTAAAATTTGATCGGAACACCCTTGAAATACTGAAATAACCGGTAAATCAGTACACAAGTGGATGATTTTTTATACGTGATTATAGTAATGTTGTGATAATATGGAAAGTTCGGTATATTTCATCGGTCTCAATTTGAACTTTTTTTAAATGGTTTAATTTTTGATCTTTAAGCTCCGTTAAGAATTTTTCAGCAATTTGGATCTTTTAATATACAGTTTTTAGGTTTCGATACCTTGAGATTCTTAAATTTTAGATCTTAAAATTTTTAGTTATTTGTTTTTTTTTTCAGATGTTCAGATAGGGAAAATGACGTCTTTGACGGGTTTTTTCTATTATTGTCAGAGGTTTTTCTTTTTTCTAAAACTGATTGCGCTTGTTTTTTGCTTTGAGATTCATAGAGTTTAAACAGAAGAGTGTTGTGGCCGAGTTTCAAAAAAAATTTTAAAGCCCTTTATCATCTCGGCGAGGTTTTTTCTGGGCTCTCAACGATCACATTCCACATCTCCCTGAAATGTCATGCACAGTTGACTTAGCTACATTCATTTTTTGACAACATTTTTAACCAACATGTTGGGCTTCTTCTGGTATACTTTCACCACTTGTTTCTCATCTTGTTTGTTGCCTGTTCCACTTTCGATTGCTTGGTTGGCTTCCTATGAACCGTTTGTTTTGTAGACACTGTTCACACTGTTTATTGCGTCACCCCGACGGAATTGTTTTCTGAGAACGATTGGGAATTGCTAACCACTTGTCCAAAACAAAATTACGCAGCTGCTGTTGTCGATATGCTATTTTCAAAACTTCAATTAAAAAGTAAACAATATGCGCCTAGACCCAAAGGTGTAGGGATTCACTGACAACTTAACCATACACTGACATGAATTCTAACGTTGTCTCAGACCACTGACGTGACAAGGTTATAAGAAAAAAAATCGTATATGCTCTATTCTTGTGCTTATTGCTGTTTTTTTTTCAGAATTCTTCATCTTTTTTATGCTTAGAACACGCAAACGCTCGTTTTCAAATTCGTATCTTTCAATTTCAAAGCCTGCCGTTCCCCTTTACGGTACTATCCTCTTCATTTCTATTCGTTCTAGTAATAAATTACTGTCCAGTCCTAGAACCTCTGATGGAGATGAGAAATTATATGCTTCTGACAAATTTCGTCATAGATCGTTACTCCGCGCAGGAGAGAATACAAAAAACAACAATCAAAGTATACAGGAAAAAACAGTATAAACAGTAAACAATAGTAAATGTACATGTTAAACTAATTATAATCTACTATAAGGTTAACGTAATTAATTCAAAAACCCATAAATGAGTTTCATATACTCCAGATCACGTACAGCCAAAAGATGTGATCTGCGTCATGGTAACATTGTCCACATTAACAGCGATTGCTGTTTCTCAGCCCAACACGATATAAATGAGCGTTCAAAGAAAATCAATTGAACATGAGGCGAGACGAATGAAGTCTCGACGCACATCCATTTCTTCGGCACCTCTAAAATGATAAAATGTTTCCATTGCCCCAAATCTCCTTCACTGCATTTATATTGCCAGCTGACGAGTGACTGTTGACGGAAAATACTACAAAAAATCATAAAAAGCGATTTGCGATCATAAATATCGCCTTCCATAGCGCCCACTTTTACAAGCGAGTCCGCTTTCTCATTGCCCAGAGTTGAACAATGAGATTTTGACCATACAAAGGTGACGATAAAAAAAATTGTAGGCAAAGGACCTAGAAGCTTCTGTATTTTCATGAGAAAATACGAGGAGTGCTTTACCAGCCTCAAAAAGCGAATAGCCGCTATAGAACTGAGACTATTAGTGAAAATGAAATACTGATCCGGCGTTAGTCAATTTCATCAATTTCTAGCACAAAGTGTATTGCCGTTAATTCAGCTACATATACGGTACAAGGAGCTTGAATTTTACGATTGGCGCTATGAATTTTATTAAATATACCAAGCCTGCTGGATCCTCTATCAACGATCCGTCAGTGAGAAACGATTTTGCGTTATCAACTTGACCAAACATTGCAGCAAAGAAGCAGGAGCAATCATAGGAAGATGATAACAAAGTCGCAGAAGCATTTGTTCACTTTTACAATTACAAAACTCGCTCGATTAAAATAAATTCTAATTACAGTTTAATAAATTGAGTACAGTTACATTACTCTTTAGTACAAGTAAGTACCAAGTGCTTACTTTACCATTGAATACCTTACTTCAGTGTACAAAAAAACGCAAATGGTACTCTAAATACTTTTTATTTACGTTTGAATACTATCAGTACCAATTACTACGAATAAATGACATTTGAAAATCTCAAGTACACAATAATTACATTTCCCAATTTGCATAGTATCCCTTAAATGCATAGTATCATGAAATACATTCTTAGTACAAAACAATCATCTTCAGTGCCATAAGATACATATTGACTACATTTGAGTTCTTCAAATACCTACAGATTGAATTATCTAAAGCTTGCAGTACACTACTTGTACAGTAACCATAAACTTGCCACAGGCAAAAGTCCAACACCTGTTTATATGCCTATGAAAATTTTTTGGACATCGTGAAATATTTTTGATCAACTTTACACAGAAAAAAATAATGAATTTCAACAGGCGCGTAAAATTTTCCCTCGTTTAAATCCAAGCCAAAGGTGGCGTTAACAATGATATTGTTTGCATTCTTTCATGTGCCATACAACTATGTTTGCAATTATTCATACACCAGACTAGATTCAGTCAATTTTTAGATTTGAAGTTATCATAACATATGTGAATAAATTCGTTTTGAACATACCAATTTCAAAAATCCGTGTTTTTGTGAAAAGTATAGGTAGCAGGATAAAATTTTATCTACAGCCTGAAAAATATAGAAAATAATTTAAACAAAATTTGATTTGTTTCCATTCAATGGTATTGACCATGCTGAAATATTGGTGCAAAAAAAAAAAAGCCGAGGTGAATGCATCTTACCAATAATACTGTAAACGTAGTTTTCACAAACCAATTGATGTGGTATGCCATATTTTTAAGATTTTCAAGTATTACACTAGTTATTTTTGATGTTTCACACTTAACAAATAATGTGTTACGCCTTACGCCCTAGCTTAAGTGACGTTCTATTCAATAACGTAATTACATGAGATGTTTTTTATTTGTGTAAAAATAAAGTGCCATGTATTTTTCAATTTGCCTCTCTTACTATTATCTCCTCCACAAATAATGTCTGTTATTTTGTATGAGTGCAGAATTCAAAAAAAAAAAAAAATGGGGGCGACCCCGGCGTATTGGTTAACATCCATACCTCTCACGCCTAAGTCACGAGTTCAAATCTCACCCCCGGAGAAGTTACGAAAATGCCCAAAAGTGGTGTTTGACTGACTACGACGGGAGATGAACCAGCCCGAGGCTGAAAATCTCGATAATCAAGACAAAAAAAAAAAAAGAATTCAAAAATTGTTCCACCTCATTATTTCTACACCGTATAGAAACTTCTTTTGATATAATTGAGAACCGAATTTCAATACATCACGTAACCGATGTCCTATGAACATTACATCGCAGATCCGATATAGGATAATGCTTCAAAACCCTTCCCACACTCAACGGTAATCCGAAACTAGACCCACTGTGAAACAAAGGGTTAACGCACCCAAGTGATAGCTAATATTCCATTACAAGTGCTCAAACATTTCAACGCTTCTCAATCTAAACAAAGGTGCCACGAACCGCTACTACCGACTAACCATCGGCACCCGTTCGGTGGCAATGAACGCCAATAAAAAAAGAAGAAATCCAAATTGAAATGAAGAAACAAAGACATTAAAATACAAATAAAAAAAAAACCATGCCGTGATTTTAAATAATGCACACAAAACGGCACCCATTCAGTCACGGCCGGAATGGCGCGATAAAAATGTTCATGCGGTGCAAACAGAAGGCAGGTAAATGAGGGGGAAGAAGAGCGGCTGATTCGAAGCTGAAGGGAACATAAAAATACACTTGCGTCTATAATTACAACAATAAGCAAATGGGAAATGATAAAGAAAAAGTTACAGAAAATAAGCCAAGAGTCGAAGAAATTGTGAAACAAAGCGGAAGAAATGTAGGAAAGATAGAAAAAAAAAAACAAAAACAGTTTTAAAGACAATCAAATCAAAACCGCGTGATGGGCGGAGTTGAGGAAAAGGGCAGGCAGACAAAAAAAAAAGAACAGACTGTCATAAAAACAAAACAACATTGTAGCAACAACAACAACAACAGTGGTCTGGGGAACAAGGTGAAAGAAAGCAGTAGAAAAACATAAATGAAGTAGGTAGGTAGTAGAACGAGCCCTCGGATTGCCACAGTTGGCAGCTTATCGGCAGTTGTCGACGAACTATCTTTACCGGTTTGTTGGGAAAAGAAGAAGTTAAGAATGCGAATGGCTCCGAAGAACAATAAATGTCTTTCTGCTCGTGTGTGCGGAAATGTTAATAACCAAAATCGTTTCAGTTAGCTTGATTGTATTGTTGGAATTATGGCAATTATGGCTTCCTTCTTTAAATTGAATGTGTCTTTCAAGCAGAATATTAGTTATTGTTTACATTCTTGAAGCTTAGATTGTGGAATCAAGCTTTCTTTATTGCATAATTAGGTTTGGTACACACCTACATATTCGACAGTGTACACATAGAACATTGCAAATTGAGATCCAGGAATTCCTAATACACATGTCTCCGAACAAAATCACTAACCAAAGCAGCAACGGTGGGTTCAACATGAAGTGGTGTGGTCCATGATTTTCAAGAACAATAAAACCGGAGGGAATAAAAAACCTCGACACGATGGTGTTATGTTATTAGAGCTATTATTGCTATTCACGCCACCAACCGCCGCCAGTCGTGCCGCAACGGTTGGAACTTTTCAGCTTCGCTCGGATTCTCCTCTTCGGTTCTCTGCCCCACCGCACCCATCGAAGCATTGGACACAATCCGTTCGTTTGGAGCCTACCGCAATCCCAGTGAGCGATTCAGACAAAACGAATCATCTTCTTTACTGGTTGGATACAATGGTGCAGATGGATGTAAGGCAAGCGAGTGGGCCGTCGAGCATTTCTGCACTTCATATAATGTTCAAATGTTAATTTCAGTGTAAACAAACCAACTTGCCGTTGTTGTTTGTAGGTAAACATCATCTCTGGCTTTGGGTAGTTATTTTTTCCCCTCTCTGTGTCTGCGTGGAATGAATCGAATCCATGGATAAGGAGGAGGAAATCTACCAAACTCGAACATTATTGTCTTGTCCAGGGCAAACTTGAATTCGAAAATAGCTGAAGGTTATCTATTTTGATTGAACCAATGTTTGTCCCTTCAATCAACCAGGTTTGGCTTTGAATCCACCCAAACCAATTTAAACAGATTCGGTAATTACAAATCATCCACAAACATTCAAACGAGCATTTGTCCTGCAAATTATCACCCACTTCGGATGATCAAATCTCCCGTGCCGATTTGTGAAATTCAGTTCCCGGAACTCGTTTTGTCAACCATATTTTCGAATCCCTATACCAAAGTTCTCCGAGCACTTTCTCGTGCACTCATTTGCTCATCATCATCACACATACCAACGCAAGCACATGGCCGCCATCCGATTTCGTGAGTGAGAGTACACGGTGTGCTTTATTTGCCTTTATATTTAACATTGATTTATTTACTTTATCCATCGACTAATTTGTTTGTTTTATTTTTACGAATGTTGTCTCTCCCCGTGCCGGTCCAGCCCGCTTCCGATGCCCCTGGCCCAGACTCGGCGGAGGATAGTGCAGCGAACTGAACTTGTTCTCGCTGTTTACTCAACAGAGCGCTGTTGTTGTTCTACCCCTCGGTTGTCTTCCTCTTCCACCACTCGGCCACAATCCGCATCATGTTGTTTGTGTATTTTCCATTTAGAGTGTCAAAAGATTGAAAAAAAAAGTTAGCTCAATGCGTTTGAAAGAAGTGCTAACTTTTTGGAAGTTGACTCATTCACACCCTTGTGTTGTTTGTTCCAGTGAACCTGAAGCCCTGTGTTTGGCGGAATGCGGAATTTTTCACTGAAATAATAAAAATTCAACTGACCAGTATGATTTGTGTCAACTACAACTTGGGCTATGATGAAAAACACATCTAGGGGATCTAAGGCCTCGATAAGAATGTTTATCAAGCATACAAGAATAATCAACACTTTACCAAATGCCATTACAGCGTTATTTTAGTTACTAAGAGCAGTTATTTATGCTTATATTTTAATTGAACTCAGTGCTCAGTGCTTAAATAAGTCATTAGGATGTCCCAAAATCTACCTTTAATATAACTTAACAACTGTTGCGAAACAACCGTAGAAAGCAAGTGTGTGGCCTACTATGTCAACTTGATCAAACGGAATGCGCCTACTAATATTTCTAGGAGAATTGATCAATAAAGGTAAATCATTTTACACTCACCATATCAAAACAATGCACAGTGTGAAAAAACGGACAGAGTTGGCATCAATGTTACTACAATCTCCGCTGAATGGTTTGCCCGCATAGAATCCTATTTCATATTAAAAACTCTGGTGAATCGAATGGTACGAGTTTCATTCAGTCTGAGCTTGGAAAGTGGCTTGTTTTGCCCAATTTCCCCATTAATTTGAGATTTTCTTGTTCATACTCTTTCAGCTACAATCGCTGCCAAAGTTTATGGCTAAAAACAGCCTATCTTACGTGAAAAAAATCTAAGGAATCGAATGGTGTTAATTTCGTTTAGATACACAATCGATAAACTGTCCATTTTGCCCCATTTAACCCTATATTTGTGTGTTTTTAAGCTTTTATTCATATATCCACAATCGCCGCTGAATTTTCTTCATGAAAAAGACCATGCCGTACGTGAAAAGTACTGAGAAATCGCATAGTGCCATTTTCAGCCTGCGCCGAGCCCAGGAAATGGTCCATTTTACCCCCTTTACCCCTTTAAATGTGTCTTTTTGAGTAGGCATCAATGTTACTACAACCGCCGCTGAATGGTTTGCCCGCATAGAATCCTATTTCATATTAAAAACTCTGGTGAATCGAATGGTGCAAGTTTCATTCAGTTTCGAGCTCGGAAGTGGCTTATTTTGCCCAATTTCTCCATTAATTTCAGATTTTCTTGTTCGTACCCTTTCCGCTACAATCGCTGCCAAAGTTTATAGCTTAAAACAGCCTATCTTACGTAAAAAATCTAAGGAATCGAATGGTGTTATTTTCGTTTTTCATGTAGAAAATTCAGCGGCGATTGTAGATATATGAATAAAAGCTTAAAAACACACAAAGATAGGGTTAAATGGGGCAAAATGGACAGTTTATCGATTGTGTTTCGAAACGATTCTTAGATTTTTCACGTAAGATAGGCTGTTTTTAGCTAAAAACTTTGGCAGCGATTAGCGAAAGAGTACGAACAAGAAAATCTCAAATTAATGGGAATTAAGCAAATAAGCCACTTCCGAGCTTGGAACTGAATGAAACTTGCACCATTTGATTCCCCAGAGTTTTTTAATATGAAAAAGGATTCTATGCGTGGCAAACCATTCAGCGGCGGTTGTAGTAACATTGATGCCAACTCAAAAAGACACATTTTAAGGGGTAAATGGGGTAAAATGGACAATTTCCCGGGCTCGGCGCAGGCTGAAAATGGCACTATTAAATTTTTTGGCAAATTTCCCATAAGAAATGATATATTTCAAGCAGCCAATCCAGCGGCGTCTCATCTGTGGGAATTTGGGTCCGTTTTTTCCCACTGTGCAATGGGGCTACTGTCATATTCTTGTTTAATCTATATAAATAAAAATGAGTTGGGGTTTCCTTTGTCGAGATTTAACTCGCGAGCGGAAGGACCGTTTGGCAAGATTTTTGCTTTGTTGGATTTGTCTTGGACACCGGAAGGTTCTTATGATGGTTTGAAACCCCCCCCTGTATGGGGGCTCCTATACAAGTGAAGCACAAATTTCTGCATAACTCGAGAACTGATCAAGCAAAGGAACCCAAATTTAGCATGCGGAAGTTTTTGGAGGCAAGCAATGTTTCTATGGTAGTCAGAGACCCCTCCCCTCTCTAGAAAGGGAAGCTCTCGTACAAATGAAACAGAAGTTTCTGCATATCTCAAGAACTAATCAAGCAAATGGAACCAAATTTGGCATGTGGGGTTTTCTGGAGGAGAAAAATGTTTTTATGATGGTTTGAGACCCCTCTCCTCTCCTAGTAGGGGTGCTATCATACAAATGAAATTGTAATTTCTTTATAACTCTAGATCTAATAAAGCAAATGGAACGCAATTTGGCATGCGGGGATTTTAAAGGCAATAAATGTTTCTACGATAGTTCGAGACCGCTCTTCTCTCTCTGTTAGGTTGGGGGGCGGTGCTCCCATACAAATGAAACAAAAGCTTCTACATAACTCGCTAATCAAGTAAATGGAGCCAAATTTGGCAGGTAGAGGTTTTGAAAGCTAGAAATGTTTCTAAGGTAAATCGAGACCCCTCCGCCCTCTGTAAGAGGGGGGCCTATCATACAAATGAAACACAAATTTATGCATAACTCGAGAACTAATCAAGCATATGGAACCCAATTTGGCATGTGGAGATTTTTGGAGGAGATAAATATTTCTATGGAAGTTTGAGACTGCTCCGCCATCTGGAAGGGGCCGGGAGGGGGGTTTCCATACAAATGAAACACAAATTTTTGAATAACTTGAGAACTTATCAGGTTAATGGAACCAAATTTGGCATGTGGAGGTTTTCGAAGGCAAGAAATATTTCTAAGTTGACTCGAGCCTCTCCCTTCTCTGAAAGGAGAGCTCATATACAGATAAAACACAAATTTCTGAATAACTCGAGAACTTATTAAGTAAATGGAACCAAATTTGGCATGTGGAGGTTTTTGAAGGCAAGAAATGTTTCTATTGTGGTTCGAAACTCCTCCGCTCACTGAAAGAGGGGTCTCTTGTATGTATGTATGTATGTATGTACGGTAGCCACCATCCCTTCTACGACCTTGTCATGTATGCAGCTCCACTCAATAGCAAGATCAAATTGAGTTACCGGGTTGCATTCACAGTAACGCTGTATGAAGGGCCAAAAACGGTGGGGCGGACCCGTAAGCAGAGACACTTACGCGAAACCCGCGGGAACATAAGATTCTCCTTCCAACGATACGATCCAACAAATCGAATAACCCAATTCGCAATACTCATTAAGCTTTCTACGGGATGGCTTGTTAAGAAGGGCGCGTCACTCTCACTGAAACTGTTGGAGTAGAATTCACAGCATCACAATCGAATCGGTAGGATAAAGAAAATGATACTGTTTGTTCCCTCCTAGACGCCGGTTGTCATACCACTCCATTGTCCAATTCCAGCTTGAGTGATACCCTGATGCTCCCTCCCTTCCCAATATATATTAAATGTCATGTAGTAATATATAATACATAGTGAATAAAGATTATAATGATAAAAATTATAGTGAATAAATATTATAATGATACATAATATAGTAAGTGAATGCTAGAATGATAGTAACAATTCCATATGTAAACCTGGAAGTTAAGACAATATAGTAGCTATGAGAAAACAAATTGATTCAAACATATTTTAAAATACCTGGAATATCCATGGATGATCCGAAATTATGTAGCATATGATGAATAGTAAACAAAAAATTTCGAAGTGCTGTTCCGTTTCCTTGAATCACAAAAACTTTTTGTAGTGAGTCTCACAGGTACTATAGCAATTTGTATCAAATGAATTTAAATGCAATAATTTCATATCATTTAATATCATAACATAAAATAAAAATTTGACGTTCTAATGTAAAATAAAAATACGATCTATAGTAGAATATATATCCGTAACTTAGCTGGTCATCGAAAGATTTCCGCTGTTGCAGCTTCGATGAAACTAATATCTATTAAGAATTTGTTTTCACAGTTATAGTCTGTTATCCACTGGTTTGTAACTGAAAAAAAAATTAGATATATTTTATTATCCTAATAGTCTTGGAAAAGCTGAAAACAGCAAATAATTAGGAGAAATAAATTTTATATAAGCATGAATAATGCCAAAAACGTAGATTAAGTAAAACCAGACAAAAAAAGTCCGATAACTCTTGATGGTCTGGATCTATAAATGATAATGGGAAACAGGAAAGCAATGATTATAAATTATATAGTTTTGGTGAATAAGGGAAATGCTATTTTGAGTAGAATTTGACGTACATAATGCTTGCTACATTTATTTTCAGTAAAAATGGCTTAGAATATAGATAATATAGCGAAGGGATGTTATAGTATAAAATGATAATACCAATTTTAATTGTATTCACATATATACAGATTGTGATCCTGCTGCAATTGTGAACTGGCTCGCTCATGCACTACTAACCTCAGATAAATTATCATAACCACCGAAATAACTAAATATATTTTAAATTATTTTAAAATACTAAGGAGTTCCTTGGATGACCTGAAATTACAAAGAATAGTATATCTACAATATCGATGTGCTGCTGCTATAGTGGAAAACATAATTGATGTGATATAACCACAATGGAACTGACTCTTAGCTTCGGGTCCTGGAATCCCTACTGAGCCGTTGTGGCACGTCAAGCCGGCCAGTTCAGCGCAAGGGATCACTGAAAGAGGGGTCTCTTATACAAATAAAACACAAATTTCAGCATAACTCGAGAACAAATCAAGCAAATGGAACCCAATTTGGCATGTGGAGGTTTTTGGAGGGTGGATTTCAATATACATAAAAATGAATTTCTGTCTGTCTGTCTGCCTGTCAGACCCTTACAGACTCGGAAATTTTTGAACCGACCAACGTGAAAATTTATATGAAGGGGTTTTTGGGGCTGGGGAAGGTTCTTATGATTGTTTGAGACCCCTACTCTCTCAGGAAGGGGGGCTCTGATACACATGAGACACAAATTTCTTGATAACTCGAGAACTAATCAAGCAAATGGAACCAAATTTGGCATGTGGAGGGTTTTGAAGGCAATCATTGTATGGTGGTTTGAGAAACCATCCCCTCTGGAAGGGAGGGCTCCCATACAAATGAAACACAAATTTCTACCAAAAATGAGAATTATCCAGGATACTTAAACACAAAACGTGTATTTCTCGGGTAAGAAGCATGTGTTGATAGAAGTTTATTCAAGAAAAAACCCGCATTAATCCACTTGATGGTGAGACTGAACCCTTCTTACACTTCACCAGAATAACGAACTCAAATGTGGCCAATATGGTACTGGATACATATTTTCATCAGAAATTCCAAGAAGATCCAAGAATATTCAAACATTTAGTTTATAAAATGAACTATTTGTCAATCCTGAACATATTGTTTATCGAAGTGATTAAAATAATGACATTATTAGTGTTTAACGACCTATTATATAAGAGAATAATTTACACAAATAATAGAAATTTCGTATATTTAGTCCACAGAATGAATGTTGATTATCAATAAGGAATAAAGATGCTTAATGAATACTTAATACTCAATCGTCAAAATTGTGAGTTATAGTAAATGGAAACTTTGTGTAATTTTCGAATATACTGTTGCAATTCAAAACCACTTCGAGTCCAATCGATCCTGAATTCTATAGAGTCGCTTAGTGTGGCTAGTCCGTTGTATGTGCTATACAATGCCCCAGATTTGACACAATAGAATGCAAGCGGTATCGATGGGTGTGAGTGGTACTGTTTGGTTTTGAACTGCAACGAGTATATTTTAATCTCACAATTATGTGCTCTCAGGTATTGTTTTGGTCATATCTTTATGAAGGATTATCCAATCATAATGAACAAGATTTCATAGCTTTGATTTGGCATCAACAAAACTAAAATCGGTACACAAATAGCTCAGTATGTTATCGGAGACTGTTTGATTACTATTATAATAGGCCGTCAAGAACTGTTTCGTTCATATCTTCGTAACGAAATGTCCGAATGAACAAAAAATCAATAGCGTTCTATGGAAATGTTGTAGCTTCCATTTGCTGTCAACAGCACTGAAATCGGTTCACGGATGGCTGAGAAACCGATGTGACATTATTTGTACACGCACACACACACACACACACACACACACACACACACACACACACACACACACACACACATAGCAGTATGCACACACACACACACACACACACACACACACACACACACACACACACACACACACACACACACACACACACACACACACACACACATACATGCACACAGACATGTGCCAGTTCGTCGAGCTGAGTCGAATGGTATAGGAAACTCGGCCCTGGGGCCTCGGATAAAAGTCGAGTTTCTAGCTAAATCTTAATACCTTCTATTGATGTAAGAAGGGTAAAAACTCATTCCGAAAAAACCATAAAAGTGCCAATTACATTAAATTTCCTTCATTTAGTTGCAAGCGTAGCAGCACACGCACCGGGTTCAGCTAGTTGATCAATAAAGGTAAATCATTTTACACTCACCATATCAAAACAATGGGGCTACTGTCATATTCTTGTTTTATTTATTATAAAGATCTTTTATTGCTAGTCATTCATGTTTAAACTTGGCATTTAAAGAACACTAATTTGCAGTTTTATCAAAATAAGATGTGCTTCATTTATTTCCTTTTATTTAATTCAATCAATTTAATGAGTAGTGGATTCTCAACAAAAAGCTAATATTATTCATATGAACTGGAAACTACAAAACTATTCCGTAATGTTCTCTTAGTTGTCTATTTATCATGTATGGATACTATAAATGAGTTATTTATTTCAATAAACATAAATTTTAACGGTTAATATAGTAAGATTTAAAAAACTATTGAGACTGTGTATTCCGTTAATTCAGTAAATTTCGAGTATCTGAGCAAACTTTCAAGATAGACTCTTACTTTATTCGGCAAAGTTGTTCATCATAAATTTTCACATATTATTAATGTAGTTTTTTAATAATAGCATTATGTTGGTTACACTTTTATATGACTAAATATTGTACATTTGCAATATAATCATCGTTTCCCAAAATTATAACAATTGTGACAAAATAACTCTCGAACGACGACTCGATTCCAACCGTGATATCTTTCTCTAGTTTGGACCATAAAAAATTGTTAAAAATATTAAAGGTACAGTTTTTGTTAGATTATCTATCAATTCTAAATATTTTTTGAATATTGGGTATGAAAATGGAACCTTTTTTCAAAAAAAAACTTAAATTAGTGACTTCGATACATCACTTCGAAACGTTGTCGCCATTGAAAAGTTTTGCTATTACTTCCTAAGCTATCATTTGGAAGGTGAGTCCTCCGGTTTTCTGGTTTTGGGACATCCTATTAGTCATCTGGTCATCACACTGCACACTGGGCCAGAATGAAAAGTTAGCAGGAATAAATTATTTACACGCAAGAAGATGCAACTTTAGGAACTAAAACTGTCTCTGCAAAGTTGCAGCCTATAATTAAGGCTTAAATTTGATATCAGTTTCAGTTAGGTGGTCCTTGAATATATTGAAATAAAAATTCTATCTTTCACTTTCCTTGACATAGAGCAATACAATGTTCAACAAAGTTGTTTCTTATTAAATTTAAAGCAACTTTGCTGCAAGAACCTATGGTAGGTCTTTGTGTCATTAGTTATGATCTATGTTAACGCTTAGAGTAGGGTGGCCCTGAAAAAATAGTATTTTTCAGCCCAACTTTTTCGTTTTAAGGTTTATGAAATTGATGTCTGGATAAACCTTTAGAACTTGTTTAAATACACACTTTGATGAAGAAAAATCGTGATTTTAACCATTTGTTCAAAAGATATCGTGATTTTAGTCCGAAAATTACGAGTTTTTCAAATAACATTATTTTTAAAGGGGAAAAACTGGGATGCAACATACAATTGCATATGAATGGCAAAGATAAGAGGTCTCTTTTGTATATAAATACTCAGGTGAATTTGGAAGAATTAGAGGTTAAATGGTATCATGAATGTATGTCTTTTAAAAAATAAAATTCTGATTTTGTTAAATGTTGATGGCAATGGTGAATTAATCACACATATTTCAATAAAAAACTAACATTTGCAATGTGTTAGTTTTAATCGATAAATTTTCTGATAGTTATTCAGTCTGCTAAGGGTAAAAATATGGAAATATTATTCAAATACCTATCATGAAGGTTAATTTGTGGGACGAGGAAAAAATTATTTTGACCATGAAAATATAATTTTAGCAACACACTGTCATTAACAAAGTGTATGGCTTAAGAAGCTTTATTTTGATAAAATTTGTAGTTAAAGTGGTCTTTTAATAAACAGAGATTTTAAAAATGTCTTTCTTGATCTATCAGTAGTATATATAATGTTTGTCAATAACAGATAATCGATGCTGTTGTTTGAAACTTTTTTTCTATATGGGCTTAGGGATTAGCTCTAGCTCCTTGATTCGGCCTATGTACCAAATATGTCATTATTTCTGCGATAGTCAACAAAATCATGTGAGTGATAGATTCTAATTCTGCCATTGTCGTGACCTGACCGAAATTTTCCGTCTTGATGATCTTGATAAACTGTTGCTGCTGCTCCTGTTCAGGTCCGTTGCTGTCAAAATTCGTTACAAGAATGAACTGAATCAGCACAGCTAGCTGGTATGTATAGCTAACGTTCTCCCATGTCAATGCGTTGTGTTGGTTTTATTTACTGTCACAAAGTGAGGAGGATTTTGCATAGCTTACTGCACGTTGTATTTCGTTTCACGCTAAGTTGATTATACTCAAATCAGATGATTATACCCAAATCGCAAGGTAAATTAATACACTTAAAATCCTTCAAACCATTTAACATTTCCTTCATACATACTCTCTATACTACAATCCCCCCTCGTCTACTCTGAATATTATTTTTTTGTGCTTTTATGTAAAATGTGTTTCATATTCTTTAATATGTTAGTTTGCATACGCAAGAATACAGCTTATTTTGTATTTATAAATTTCATTTTGAAGTTCAGCATTAGGTTCTTTTGCATGAATGTAATAATTTTTATTTGTATTTTGTATTGCCATCAACATGTATCTCTGCGGTTATAAGTTATACAGTTTTTTTTTTGCATTACCAGACTGTTTGTTTGAATAATACATCGTGGTTGATTCTATTGTAATGGGCTTTTCTCTTTTTAATTCTATCGAGATTTCGTCTCAAAATATCCGGAAAGGACTAATTATTTTAATTTGATTAACATATTTTGTACAAAAAATCACTGTATGTATTAATTTCTTTTTCTCGAAGCCTGTATGAGCTTCCCTTTATGAAGACTATATGCCTCTTCATGAATTTGATAATCTGAATTTTTTGAGGTTACAATGCCCAATCATGTCCTGAATCTATTGCACATGTTCTCTGCAAGTTCCTCTTTCCATCAGCTAATCGTAAAAATCAGTATCGACCGCAAAATTTCAACAAATTAAACAAAAGTTTGGCAAGTACAAAGTTCGTTTCATTAGCATCCAATTATCTGTACATCAATTTACACAATTAAGGTACTTCAAATTGGTATAACTTGGAACTTTATTCCAATAAAATATCATTATCCACAGAACACATCACTAATGACTCCAAGATAATCATAGGTCAGCATAACTATTTATTTTAAGTTTATAATTAACCTGAAAAATCCTTTATCAATCTTATATTCTAATTGAAAACTCATGGTTGTAAAAATATTCACACAAGTGGTATTTTGTTTAATTATTTTGTTTTCCTGTGCTGTCAACATTTTCACGTTTCGAAAACTTAAATATTATAGATATCTTTGCCAAGAGCGTTATGTGGAGTACTAGCACTTAGAGTACTAGCAAATGATTGAATAATTTAAAAACCGTTATTATAAAACCATTCAGAAATTTTCAGCACTTGAAAAAATCTGAAAGCTAGCAAGACGTGAATAAAATGGCAGCCTTCTTCACTTTTAAATGGCACACTATACTTTCGCAAAATTTAAAATTTTGGTACGTTTTTGGCATGTGTGTTTATTTTAAAAATGAACACATTGCAAATATTAGTTTTTTATTGAAATATGGTGATTTATTCGCCATTGCCATCAACATTTAACAAAAACCAAGAATTTTATTTTTTAAAAAGACATACATTCATGATACCATTTAACCTCAAATTCTTCCAAATTCACCTGAGTATTTATATACAAAAGAGACCTCTTATCTTTGCCATTCATATGCAATTGTATTTGCATCCCCGTTTTTCCCCCTTTAAAAAATAATGTTATTTGAAAAAATCGTAATTTTTGGACTAAAATCACGATATCTTTTGAACAAATGTTTAAAATCACGTTTTTTTCTTCATCAAAGTGTGTATTTAAACAAGTTCTAAAAGTTTGCTCCAGACATCAATTTCATAAAACTTAAAATGAAAAAGTTAGGCGAAAAATACTAATTTTTTCAGGGCCACCCTACTCTTAAGCGTTAAAATGATCATAACTGATGACACAAAAGACCTACGACTATGGTTTTTGCAGCAAAGTTGCTTTAAATTTAATAAGAAACAACTTTGTTGAACATTGTATTGCTCTATGTCAAGGAAAGTGAAAGATAGAATTTTTATTTCAATATATTCAAGGACCACCCTAACTGAAACTGATATCAAATTTAAGCCTTAATTATAAGCTGCAACTTTGCAGAAGACAGTTTTGTTCTAAAGTTGAATCTTCTTGGTGAAAATAATTTATTCCTGCTAATTTTTCATACTGGCCCAGTGTGAACTGGTCGTTGCTAACATAGTAATCTTTCGTATATCCAATTGGTGTACAAATAGAGAATCCTCCACCCATTCCGATGAAAATGTTGCAGGTAACTAAACGGCTTTCGAGGCAGCGGAATAATCATCATGAAAGCAAAATTTATGTCGTACTCCGGTCGCTCGACAACGTTATTAAGTATGTTGAGAATTATGTATCGTTCGATGGTTCCAATCGAGGGGAGGGGTCTCAGACCACCATGGAAAAAAATCCTGCCTCCACAAAACTCCACATGCCAAATTTGGTTCCGTTTGCTTGATTAGTTCTCGAGTTATGCAGAAATTTGTGTTTCATTAGTATGAGAGCCCCCTTCCCCCTTCCTTCCAGAGTGGAAAGGGGTTTCGAACCAACATAAGGAACTTTCCTGGCCCCTAGAAAGTCCCTTCAATTTCCTACAGATGGCGGTGGTAATTGCCAATGTGTACCATTTTCTATGACCTTCACTCCTTGAATGACTGCTGTCAAAATTTCATCCATTTCGGTTCACGCATTCATTAGTGACAACGGTGAGAAAAGACCGATCAGCAATTTTTTTAAAAAAAGTGGAATAATCCGAGTTTCGAGTTTTGATAAAATACTATTTTCTACGCAAGAAAACGGCTGCCGAAACCAAAGCCAAGCTGGATAAGTATTTCTCAGACTTTGCTCCGTCGATTCAAACGATTCATAAGTGGTTTGCTGATTTTCGTTGTGGCCGTACGGGTGCCCTGATGGTCCCGCCCTTTCCCCGTTATAAATTAGGTCGTGGATATTCAGTATATTTTGTATTGGTCATTTGATTGCTTACCTTGTGGAAATATGGCTGAAACAAAAATTGGTTACACACTTAGAAATTATGAATTTACCACGAGACCTAATCCATGTTTGTAAATAGTCGGGGAACGTAAAGCCGGGAAATGTAATAGTCGGGGGACGTAAAGAAAGATTTCGTGTGAAATTATGTCTTCTGAAACTGACACATACGCATATCAACAAAAGATGTGTTCGGTTGAATTTATTTTCTCATCTCTTTCAACACATTCTTATGCGCTAAAGGACGCTTGCATGTGTCGGTCTCAGGGACAGAAATTTACACGAGATTTTGGTAGTGTGTAGGGTTTATACCGTTCTTTACTTATTGTTCTGTGTTGTCTTCGCTGTTTGAAGAGTTTACTTAAGGATGTCATATGGTATTGCTCGTGGTCATAGGAACAGAAAAAAAAGAAAAAGCATGACTGGTTGGTAACACGCTATACGCATGTCAGATTTTCATGGTGATATTCTCACAACGGCCGTTCAGAATGGTTCGACGAATGCATATGAGAGATCATTCCCGATGAGTACTCGTTTACTCGATTCCATCTTATTTGGTTATAGAAGATAAGAAACATTTTACAACGTGCTACATTTAGGAATATCAGGGCAATGATCCCCCATCGCATCTTCAAGTGATCATTACATGCTGTCCATTTGGTTCAGGTACTTTTGAACGTTGACGGGGCAGCCGATTCACAAATGAAATCTGCCGCGACCAACTCGACAGAACCGAAGGGCAGGGTTGGCTCCCAGTGACTTCTATTTGTTCCAAAACCTGAAGAGATGGCTCACCGGTAAGCGCTTTTACTCAAATGATGAGCTCATAGCTGAAACCGATGGCTATTTTGAAGGACTTCCCAAGGAGTACCCAAGGATAGAATAAACAAAATTAGAAAATCGCTGGACTCGCTGTATCGACCTAAAAGGAGAGTATGTTGAAACATAAATCCGAATTTGGCAAAAAAAAAAAGTTTTCGTGTTTGGTATTAATCATGTTAACTAGAAGATGTGGGTGAACGAAAGTCTCGCTCAAGTATGACTTACCCGGGGCCAAACCGCTGATCAATTTTTTCCCGGCTTACGATACTGTAGTTTCGAGTTATTGAGAATATATGATAATCATATCTTACAGTTTAATTCAGTATTTAAATTTGTAAATTTGTTTCCGTATCCTAGAGATTTTAATGAAGCACATGCTAGGATATTCTACGGCAAGGCGAAACGACTCATATCAGAGTTTCAGACCAGTCATTTAATAAGCGTGTGAGAAAGCAAGCAGCATGCTAATCAGAGCGAAAAGTTGCCTTCCCCGAATGCAGGTCAAATAAAGAAATTTCATAAAAAGGGATACACCAACGCGATCCTACGTTAAACTTGCGGTTAAATCCTCAATATAACGAACCTTTATTTTTGCTCAATACCTATTTCTGATTTGAACCTATTTATACTAACAGTGCTATTGGAGCTAATCACAAAATGGAATAGTGTTTTACTTGCTCCATGATATGGTGGTATGGCGAGCATTGCAAACCAATATTATGGATCACAATTAAGCCCGGCGAACCCCCACATCTCACCAGGAAGCATTTTTGTTGTTTATTTTTCTGTGCTCACTCACATCGCCGAATTATAGATAACCGAAACAATACGAAACGTGCCATGGCGTATAACAAAATATTGCATAATAAAGCATCGACACAACCGTTCACAGCCGATGCTCGAAGCAATATTTTTTTGGTAAACTTTCAATGTTTACAACTGTATCAATCATGTAGTAGATTCTCAAAAACAATCTATGCGAAGCTATTTAAAATTGCGATTTAAGGATTTTGTAAAAGAAAGAGTGCGTAGATGCATTTCGTGCCTTCTGGCAACTTTATGCTTCTATTGATAGTAGTGGTTAGCATCCATACCACTCACGCCAAAGTCACGATTTCGAATCCTCACCCCGGACAAGTTTTGAAAATACCGAAAAAGTATTTGAGTGACTATGACGGGAGATGAACCAGCCCAGGACTGAAAATCTCGATAATAAGGAAAAAAAATTACAACGAATACAACGAATAGATTTGTTAGTCCTACCTTCGATTTCGTAAAAAATGAAATTTAATTTTCAGTGG
>JASCZW010001837.1:0-64277 GCA_034211315.2 Aedes japonicus | reverse complement strand
AACGAGCAAGGCGGATCGATCAAGTAGAAGGCGACCTGCGGACCCTCCGCAGACAGCGAGGCTGGCGAGAGACAGCCATGGACCGAACGGAATGAAGACAACTTCTGTGTACAGCAGAGGTCACGCCGGCCTTAGTCTGATTGGTAAGGTAAGGTAAGCGCACTACGGTACAACACTGAACGACTGAAACAACCAGAAGTCGTCATAGAATACGTGCAAAGCCTGGAAGCTGCGTTGCCGGAAAGGAAAGTAGTCGGCGAAGACTGTTGAGGACTGTTGAAGCCATGCAAAAACAAGCTTACAAAATGCAGCTGAAAGTGTCCTAGGGCATGTGGAACGCCGAAGATGAAACGACTGGTTCGACAATGAGCGTCAAGAGATGTTGAACGAGAAGAACGCAACTATCGAACAAATGCTACAACGCAGTGCCCATTAGAACGTGGAACGATTCAAGGAGAAGCGTAAACAGCAGACTCGTGTACTTCGGGTAAAGAAACTACGCAGAGAGAAAAAGGAGATGGAGCTGTTGTACCGCTTGCCAGACTTCTACAAAGAGTTTAAGGTTTTTGACGAATGATTGTGAGGTGATCAAAAGTGGAGGCAGCAGTTCGATGAATAGCAGGGCATCCCAGAGTCAGCAAATGATCCTCCTTGTTAAGGGGCTACCAAACAGCTCTCGCGGCGGAACTCCTCCCAGTTTGACCCTGGAAAACTGATAAGATTGATGTACCGAGTGATTTTCAAAATTTGGGATGGCGAACAACTACGAGAGGAATGGAAGGATGGAGTGATTTTTCCAATCTGAAGGGTGTATTCGATAAAAATGGCACACAGAAAATCTTCTGTAACTTTTGAATCGTATGAGTAAAAAACCTACAAATTTGAGTAGATCTTATCCATAGTGTATTATTTACATCTGCCAAGTTTCATAGTTCATACATTCAGTAGTTCCAGTCATGTCGTCGAAACAAGAAATTGTCCGTGAGAAAATTTTGTGCACTCACAATCAAAATCCAGGGGCGTCCCAACGGTGGATTGCTAAAAGGCTTGGAATTGCAAATACAACTGTGTCTCGTGTAATAAGAATCTTCAAGGAGCGTCTGAGTGTCCAAAGGAAGGAAGGGAGTGGTCGTAAAAGTGGTCCAATCGGACAGTAAAATGGCCAGGAAAGTCGTACAACAATTCAAGAACCGTCCAAACATATCAATTCGAGATGTCGCTAAAAAGTCTAAGGTGTCAGTCGGTTTTGTGCAGAAAACCATGAAGCGTGCTGGGTTACATGTTTACAAAGTGCAAAAAGCCCCAAACCGGAATGAAAAACAAAACATCACTGCGAAAACCCGCGCCCGGAAACTTTACACGAAGCTGCTCACCAAATCCAATCGTGATGGATGACGAAACATACGTCAAGGCCGACTTCCGTCAACTTCCTGGGCAAGAATATTTCGTTGCCAAGTCGAAGTTCGATGTTCCGGAGGATGTTCGAAAGAAGAAACTATCGAAATTTGCAAAGAAGTTTCTAATCTGGCAGGCGATTTGCGGATGTGGTGAAATAAGTGCTCCCTTCATCACTTCCGGAACAATAAACGGTGCGATTTACACGGAAGAGTGCCTTAAGAAGCGTCTCTTGCCATTCATTAAGAAGCACAGAGGATCAACTCTGTTTTGGCCTGATCTAGCATCCTGCCACTACGCTCGAAACGTATTGGAGTGATACCGAGCCAACGGAGTCAATTTTGTACCAAAGGATATGTACTCACCAAATTCACCGGAACTTCGTCCAATTGAAAAATTCTGGGCAATTATGAAAACGGAACTTCGCAAACATCCCAAAACTATAAAAACAGAGCTAGAATTGAAGAAAATTTGGGTAAAAACAACAAAAACACTGGGAAAATCGGTTGTACAAAATTTGATGGGTGGTGTGAAAAGGAAGGTGCGGGCATTCGGGATGGGAGACGAAATTGAATAAAACAAATGTTGTAAATCAAAACTCATTAGTAGTTCTTCATTCCCTGAAAATTTCAAGAAAATCCGATAATCAGTTTAATTTTGATGAGTATATATGTGTGTGCCATTTTTATCGAATACACCCTTTATAAGAAAGGCGACAAGTTGGACAAGCATTGACTTCAAAGCCGCATATGGTTTGAAAGAGCGAGCGGAGCTATGACAAATCATGCACGAAAACTGATCTAGGCTACGATGAATATCAGGCGCACAAACAGAATCATTAGAACGGAGGAGGGATTAAAACAAGGTCTTTCTTGTTCATTGTTCAACATTGTGTTGGAAGGTGTTGTTCGGAGAGCGGGTCTAATAATGCAACGCAACGGTTCCAAATGCAATTACTCAATATAAGATTACGAAATATTTAAAAAACGCTTACCTGGAGCACAACTTCAGCGCCGAGTAGTACACCGAGAAGACGCTAACGAGAAAGTGTAACGCCAGCGCCGTCAGGAGTCCCGAACCTGCTGTCACTGCGAACCAAACCGACTGCCGAAAAACAAAAAAAAAAACAAAACAAAACCATCGTAAAGCAAGAATCAGATCACACAACCAAAACGCCCTCCCTCGCTCCATCCCAACTCACCTCATCCTGCTGAGCCAAGTTGGCATCACGCACGGCACCGATCCCGGTTAGGGCCAGGCCGAGCGTGCTGGACGCAACGCAGACCAGGTTCACCGCCAGGAAGCCCGTCTTGGCCATCTTGACGTTCATCAACCCCAGGGAGCCGGCAATTCCGGAAATGGCACCGCACCACAATCCCGTTCCGGCCATGGCTAGTGAGGCGTTCCGTGCCAGCACCAAGCCGCCAAGGGCCGCAAGCGTCACGCTGAACAGAAGCTGAAGCACGCCGAGTACAACCGTTGATGGTAAATTGTTCTTCTTCATGTGCGGAGAGCCCGGTGGAAACAGAAAGCTGACTAAGGAAGAATTGCCACCGTTTGGAGAATACTGATCAGCGCTCGCGAGTTTAGTGGCACCGGCTGCCGCTGCCGCAGCTGCAGCCTTTTATGTTTGGCCGCCGCCGCGGCTGCTGCCTTTTGTCACCTTTGTAATCTTTCTTTTGCTTCATCTTGCACTTGCTCGAATCGGTGCAGTTGGTGCTGGAATCGAGTTTGGTGTCTTTACAGCTGGTGTCGCTGGTCACTCGCATCATCCGGCTGCTGTCGGTCATCAGTGTCTTGTCCCCGTCGGACATCGACGTAGTCGTTCCGCGTTTGTCGCAGCAGTCCCCACTGCTGCCCTCGGACGTCGTTGTCAGTGGCGTTGCGTAGTAATGTCCCGAGTCCGGATAGCCGTCATGCTTCGAAATGATCGAAATCTGCGAATCCGTTAGGCTGTTCTTGGCGTGGCTCGAGTTGACATTGTCGAACACGGCCCGCGTTGACGAGAGCAGCTGTTCCTGCTTCTCGTCGTCCATCGTGTCGCTCGAGTCGAGGCGGTCGATAAGCGAAACGCTCGTGTTCAGCTCGTCGATCTCCTTCCGTATATCGAGTTCTAGCTTGTCCATGGTGCAGCTTGATGGGTGATGTAGGGGGAGGGGAGGAGGTGGGGGTGAGGACGGTGCTGCTATCGTGCTGTCATAGAGATGGTGCGGGGCTGGAAATTAAGAGAAGAAATAGGTTTGGGTTAAAATGGTGATTTTTTTTATAGATGTTGTGTAAAAATGGGCATGACGGGCCATATTGGCAAATGCTTCGGAAAGCATGGAAAAAATAAAATATCTATGAAATTTTGGCTGCTAATGTCCATTATCTTCCTTCTTCCTCGTTGAAGATTCTTATTCACGTTTCTTGCCAAACCGTGCAATTTATCTTCCCAAATCCGTGGTTCTTGTAAGCTACGAAGGCGCGTACTTGACCTTCCCAAGATATTGGGGTCAATTCTGACCCATGGCGCAACTTTAATGTACCGAATGATCCGAATTTCAACCCTTCGTAGAATTCCGAAATTTTAACCTAGAGTCAATGTATATGCACCATGGTGTGGTCTCAAAAATGAATTGTAAATGTAAAATGTAAAATGTAGTCACTTGACATTATCAGATTAGTTCCAAATTGTGCCGAAAAGATGACGCTACTGTCTATCTTTTCCACATGAGGCTCTAAAGAGTTGTCGTCGTCAGCAAAGTTGGCGAGAATGTAAAATGGAGACATTTGAAGTACACTGATTGGCAAAATAAAGTGCCCACCTCATCGTTTTTTTTTTAATTTCTTCCATGGTGGGGGGTTACAAGTACCCGGCCGCTAAGGGTATTCCAACGAGCTCATAATGCTGGTAACCCAACTAAACCTGAACCATGGTGAGGCCGCCCAGCAACTGCTGTGTCAGACAGTTAGCGAGTCGGCATCGGGTATCGCCATAATTTCCGACCCATACCGCATCCCAGCCGGCAACGGAAACTGGTTTGCGGACAATATGGCGTCATTATGGACGACGGGCAAGTACCCGGTTCAGGAGGTTGTGTCTACCACAAACGAAGGCTTCGCGGTTATAAAAGTGAATGGAGTGTTTTTCTGCAGCTGCTACGCACCGCCAAGATGGTCGATCGAACAGTTTACCAATATGCTCGATCGGATGACAACGGAGCTAACTGGCTTGAACCCGTTGGTAATAGCGGGGAACTGCAACGCTTGGGCGCTCGAGTGGGGGAGCCGCCTTACCAACCCTAGCGGCCAGATTCTTTTGGAGGCCTTGGCTAGGCTCAACGTGGATCTAGCCAACCATAGAAACGGAGCGGAATCGATCATCGATTTAACATTCAGCAGTCCTGGGCTGCTTAGCAATTGGAAGGTGGATGATGGCTACACCCATAGCGTCCACTTAGCGGTTCGTTATTGTATCGTTCACAATACAAGGCAGCACTTAAGAGGGAGATAAAGGCCAGCAAGCGAGCCTACTTTGAGGGCCTGTGTCAGACGGCAAATACGAATCCGTAGGGTGACGCCTATCGGGTAGTAATGGCCAAAACCAGAGGATCGGCGGCTTCAATCGAGCGTTCGTCAGAGGGTTCTGCTGCAGGTGATCGTTGGGTCACTCTTTCCGAACCACGACCCGAGTCAATGCCCCCCCGCCGCCGTAGATTTGTCCCATGACTAGCGTTCCAGTATCCCAGACCTTAACGCTGTCATAGCGACGGAAGTGTGGGCGGCTCAGCCAAAGACACGAGACCACGTGGGCGTTGACTTCTTACTGATTCCTGAAATGTTCAGGGTGGTGATGCAAAAGTGTCTGGACGAGAGCGTCTTCCTGGACGCCTGGAAAATTCAGACCCTTGTGTTGCTACCAAAGACAGGGAAGCCACCAGGAGATCCATCGGCATACAAACCTATATGTCAGTAGGATACAGCGGGTAAGGTGCTCGAGAGGGTAATCCTCAACAGACTGACAACATACACGGAGGGTATAGGCGGTCTGTCTAACAACTAGTTTGGCTTCCGTAAAGGGAAGTCGACGGTGGATGCCATTCTGTTCGTCACCAAGACGGCTGAAGTGGCAATCCAGCGCAAGAGGTGAGGAGTACGCTACAGTGCAGTAGTCACCCTTGACGCGAGAAATGCGTTCAATACCACCAGTTGAGTGGCTATCGGCGATTCGCTCCAACGCCTACAGGTTCCTGGGTACCTGTACAAGATTCATGGAAGCAATTTCCAGAATCGCGTACTGGTATACAACACAGAGGCAGGCCAGAAGCGTGTCCAGATCACCGCAGGCGTCCCACAAGGTTTGATCCCGGGTCCTTGAGTTCCCGAATAGGGGGAAGCTAGTCGGGTTCACGGACGACATCACCCTGGAGATATGTGGTGAATCCATCGAAGAGGTAGTTAACGGCCTCGCACTCCATCGGCATTTTGGAGCGATGGATGAGATCCACGCAATTGGAGCTAGCCCACCATATGACTGAGGTCACGGTGGTGAATAATCGGAAATCGTAGTAACATGCGACGATAGCAGTCCTAGGTTACATTTGTGTCAAATTGAGAAAAATACGAATGTTTTGAAAGTGTAATATTTTCGAAATCGTAATTGCAACTCAATCCTGTAATCTGATATTTTGCATGGTTTTCAACGGGAAAAGTTGTCAGAAGAAAATGTTGCTCTTAAAGTTTATCATGATTGTAGACCTGTGAGATTGGTCTTTTGCCAAGTTAGAATGTACATTTGACTATTTTGATTGCGATAAGCACTAATAAAAATAATGTTCGTATTGATACCCTTTTAACTTTTTTGTTGTACTCGAGGGACGTGCAACTCTCACGATGGGCGTTAGATGAAGCTTCCCTGGCATGACAATTTCCACGATGATAACGATTTTCTTTGTGCTGAAAGCATTTATTGCGATTAGCAAGATCAATCACGATAAGAGCGCGATGACGATGCGATCAGATTAAAAATTATAACTGACAGAATGGAACTGCTCGAAAAATATGACAACGAGAACTGCCAGAAATAAAATGACATTTCCCGCTTCAAAATATCCGTGCTACGGAGCTTTTCTTAGTTGCCTCTTAGCCCACCAGGCTAAGAAGTACCGTACTCCGTCTACGGTATAGATCGATACAGAAAACTCTACATAAACATATAGACTGCCCAGAAATTTCTTCTTAGCACGATCATGGATGACTCGGAGATAACTAATTAGTTATATTTTCCAAATCTTACATACTGCAGTGAGATTTACAGGCTAATTTCGGGAAGAAAGTTGAAGGTTTTCTCAAGTGTACCATACCAGCCCACCCTAAAAACATAGTCGAGACAGGCTTCATAAACCCGGCCCTGGAAAACCTCACCGAAGGATATATATTGCACCCATATGATTGGAACAGCAGACCAGGACCTGTTAACGGAGAATTTTAACTTAGACCGTATCAACAACTGGCCAATGTTGGTGCGGAACAACAAGGCCTTGGACAGTCATCTCACCTGATTAGTTTGTTACATTAGTATGTTCACAATCGTTCGAAAACTGTGAAGCATTGTCACGGAATGCGTTTCTCGCACAAAGAGACTGATTTATTTTTATATCAACATGTCCAGGCATGTCCGGAATTCTATAGTTTCTAAACAATGTTTTTTTTATTTGAGAATTTATTCGGTCTGCAGCCGTAATCACCGAAACAAACGTAAACAAAACTATTGATTTTGTTTCGAAAAACTTGCTTGCTTGGATTCATTTGCTCGAAATAATCAAAACAAATTTCGACACTGTTGCCAGAAAATAAAGGGTAGCTCGAATATAAATGTCATGGCTGCCAGACATCAATATCACAGCTCGCGATTCGAGTAAGATTCGGTGACGATGAAACGCGATTACACGATGAATTTCACGATTCATAATACTGTTGCGATTAACGGCGAGAGTGGAAGCGATGATTTTTTGTGTGAATTTTACGGGGATTTGCAGCGATCCAATGTTCAATCGCAGAGTGGCGTACCCCTCGGTTGTACTCTTGTTCCGCTTAATCTTTGCAATGAGTAAACATTCAATTAAAATGCAGCCCAGCATATTTGAGAACCGCAATAACTGGCTACATAAACCTGAACAACTGGCTACATATGTATTCAATCGTAAATCTTACAAATCGGCACAAATTACAATTAATAAATGGAAAACGCTTCTGATATTCTAATTTAAGCTTTGCTATCAGATGAAACTAGAAAATGAGAAGAAAGATTAGTGTTTTTCATTTAATTCCAACTACCTTTATTGCTTATCTTGACAGATACGCGTATTTCGTCTACAATGTGCAGACTTTTTCAGTGTCGTGTACAGTGACCATTCGTTCATTGCAACATGTTTACATTGAAATGAGCGAATGGCATTCGCTTATTGCCACATTTGACAACGTCAAATCGACCGTCAAAAACTCGTGAACCACAGATCGTAAATGACAGCTTACTGCTTGACATTTGCATATGACAGTTAATTGCTTTTTAATTACAAAACGTTGCAATAAGTGAACTTGCAATTAAAAGACGTTGCAATTAACGAAATTGCAATAAGCGAATGGTCACTGTACTAATACTCGACTGTTAGTAGTACTTGACTGTCTAAACATCTCACACTTTCCAGAATTCAATATCAGATGCGTTAATGCAATGTTCGGTTTGAATATTATCCATCAGAACGAAAACTTTTTTGATGGTTTTCACTCTTCGAACCATCAGAACACGCGTTTTGTGTCGTCTTGTTCGTTCTTTCACTGTGTAAATGATTAAAGGATTTTGACGTCCTACTCCGTCTTCTTCTTAAACAGCAGGGGAGCTAAAAGGACGGCCAATTCGATTAGCCTCACCTGTTTACATCTCATTTACATGCTATCGCTTCTAATCGCGTTCACTATGGGGTCGCGTTGAAAATCCCTTCGACTAGGATCACGTCGCATCGCGTCACGTTCGCTTTCACTTTGGGGCCACCTTAAATTTGCATCTGAGCAAATGTAAATATTATATAGCGCTTATTTAAGGTTGTTCCATCCATTCCCTATTTCAAAACAAGTCTCAAATGTGTATGTGTCAAATTCAAAATATTGAGAAGATGATCTTTGTACAGTATGATTTAGAAGCGCTTGTAAGTCAATTTTGCAATGACCTTCTGAAACATCGAAGTATTGATCTGTAGGGTAATAATTCTTTTTAGCCGCAGATATTGAGGCGTATAGTGGATAGATACTATTTGCAGGCTCTCTCACAATGTTGTAGCTTCGCTTAGACAACTTTGCGTCAACAAAAACGGCTAAAGCTTGTCCATCAGATAGTTTTTGAGTAGTGACTCTTGTTTTCAAAATGTTTGCAATGTCATTCTGTCAAATCCATTTCGGTTGCGAATTGCAGTTCACCTATAGTAATTGTACGATCGAAGTTATAATACAATAGACATTGACGTTAACGAAGTAATATCAAATAGAACATAGCTACATTTACGTCGCAATCCTTCAGTTTTGCGACGCTTACTTTGGTTGCACCTATCGTTCTGAAGCTGTTGACCAGGGTCAAGAAAGTATTAAAAAATCCTCAAGCCATTCTGAATTTGATCTTGCAAAGTGGTCCTTGATCCGTTGTGAATTGTTGCATCTTCGTAAAAACTCTCGAAAGAAAACGGAAATGCGTTTTTCGCATTAATCATCGATGCATCCTACATTTTTTTTATGTAGTTGCTAATAGCAGTACTTTTATCGTTCGAATTGGTTAACGCAAGGACCGGATCCAGTATGTGTTTTTTTTAAGAAAATTTCTAGTTAAGATAAACAAAAGAGTTCTGGTCCGAAATCCGGTATTTTTTTACAGATATCTGTAAAATTTCACCAAAATCCGTAAAATCGGATTACCGAACGTTCAGGTGTTGAGAATTCGGTAAAACTTTACAGATTTCGGTGAAAAAATCTAAGTGTGTATGTGACGAACTAGCCAATTGCAAGCAAGTCATAATAATCTATATAATAAAAATGAGTAGGGGTTTCCTTTGTCACGATTTAACTCGCGAGCGGAAGAACCGATCGGCGTGAAATTTTGCATGCGAAGATTTTTTGGGCCGGAAAATGATCTTATGATGGTTTGAGACCCCTCCCTTCACTGGAAAGGGGGCTCCCATACAAATGAAACATACATTTCTACACAACTCGAGAACTAATCAAGCAAAGAAACCAAATTCAGCATGTGTGAGTTTTTGAAGGCAAAAAGGTTTTTTGGTAGCTTGAGAACCCTCCCCGTCATAAAGGGGGCTCCCATACAAATAAAACACAATATTCTGCATAACTCGGGAACTAATCAAGCAAATGGAACCAAATTTAGTATGTGGTGGTTTTTGAAGGCAAAAAAGGTGTTTATGGTAGCTTGAGAACCCTCCCCGTCCTAAAGGGGGGGGGATCCCATGCAAATAAAACACAATATTCTGCATAACTCGGGAACTAATCCAGCAAACGGAACGAAATTTAGCATGTGGTGGTTTTTAATGACAAAAAATGTTTCTTTGTTGGTTTGCGACCCCTTCTTATCCTAAAGGGGGGGGGGGGCTCCGATACAAATGAAATACACTATTCTGCATGACTCGAGAACAAATCAAGCAAATGGAACCAAATTTAGTATGTGGTGGTGTTTGATGACAAAAAATTGTTCTATGTTGATTCAAGACCCCTCCCCTTTCTGAAAGGGAGGGTACTTATTCAAATAAAATGCAAATCCTTGCATAACTCGAGAACTTATCAGAGAAATGGAACCAAATTTCGCATGTGGAAGTTTTTGAAGGAGGGAAATATTTCTATGGTGATTTGAGACTCTTCCATCATATGAGGAGGAAGGGGGGAGGGGGTGCTCTCATACAAATGGAACCCAAATTTCTGCATAACTCGAGAAATAATCAAGCAAATGTACCCAAATTTGGAATGGACGAGTTTTTTAAGGCATGAAATATTTTTATGGTGGTTCAAAACCCCTCCTCCCTCTAAAAATGGGGGGTCTCATACAAATGAAACAAATTTTAACCAAACATGAGAACTATACCTACTGCTTGCAAATATGTATTCAGTGGTTTTTGGGTCCGGGAAAGCATCTTATGATAGTTCGAGAGCCCTCCAGCTTCTATAAAGGGTGGGATCCCATGTAAATGAAAAACAAATTCCTGCATAACTCGAGAACTAATCAAGCAAATGCAACCAAAATTGATATGGGTGAGTTTTTGAAGGCAAGAAATGTTTTTGTGGTAGTTTAAGACCTCTCCTCACTCTGAAAAGGGGGGCTACCATACATACGAAACACAAATTTAAACCAAACATGAGAACTATCCCTACCACTATGCAAATTTGTATGCATGGGTTTTTGGGTCCGGGAAAGGATCTTATTATAGTTCGATACCCCTCCCGCCTTAAGAAAGGGAGGCTCCCATGCAAATGAAAAACTATTTTCTGCATAACTCAAGAACTAATCAAACAAATGGATCCAAATATGGCATGTAGAGGTTTTGTAGGCAAGAAATGTTTCTACGGTGGTTTGAGACCCCAAGCAAAAGAAACCACATTTAGCATGTGTGAGGTTTTAAAGGCAAGAAAGGTTTCTATGATGGTTTCAGATTCCTCTTTGCCTTGAAAGGGGGGGCTCCTATACAAATGAAATACAATATTCTGTATAACTCGAGAACTAATCAAGCAATCTAAACCAAATCTGGCATGTGGAGGTTTTTGTAGATGAATACTGTTTCAATGCTAATTTGAGACCCCTCCCTTTTCTGAAGGGGGGGGGGGCTCCCATACAAATGAAACACAAATTTATGCATAACTCGAGACCTAATCAAGAAAATGGAACCAAATTTGGCATATGGAGGTTTTTGAAGTAGAAAAATGTTTCTATGATGATTTGAGACCCCTCCGCCTTCTAAAAGTGCAGGGAGGGATCTCCCATATAAATGAAACACAAATTTTTGCATAACTCGAGAACTAATCCAGCAAATGGAACCAAATTTGGCATATGGAGGTTTTTCAAGGAGAAATATGTTTTTACGGTCATTGAGACTCTTCCGCCTTCTGAAGAAGGGGGGGCTCTCAAACAAATGAAACACAAATTTCTGCATAACTCGAGAACGAATAAAGCAAATGGAATCAAATTTGGCATGTGGATTTTTTTGAAGGTCAGACATATTTCTATGGTGGTTTAAGACCCCTTTGCCCTCTGAAAGGGGGGGGGCTCTCATGCAAATGAAACGCAATTTTCTGCATTACTCGAGAACTATTCAAGTAAATGAAACCACATTTGGCATGTGGGGTTATTGGAAACAGGATTTTTATTTATATTAAAATGGATTTCTGTCTGACTGTCTGTCTGACCGAAAATATGTATACAGGTATTTTTGGGGCTCGGGAAAGTTCTTATGATTGTTTGAGACCGCTTCCCTCTTCCGGCTCGCATAAAAAAGAAACACAAATTTCTGCATAGCTTGAGAATTAATCAAGCAAATGGAATCAAAAATGGTATACGGGGTTTTTTGAATGCAAGAAATGTTTCTATGGTGAATTCAAACACAAATTTCAACCAATCCTGAGAAATATCCAGGTAACTAAGCCACAAACTGTGTATTGTCTGGGTAAGAAGAATGTTCTGATAGAAGTTTGAACTCCTTATTACTCAAAAAAAACTCATTAAAAAAAAGCGTCAGTTCTAAGTAATGTTCATTCATTTAGTTGCAGGCGTAGCAACGCTCGCACCGGGATCAGCTAGTCTATATAATAAAAATGAGTTGGGGTTTCCTTTGTCACGATTTAACTCGCGAGCGGAAGAACCGTTTGGCATGAAACTTTGTAGGCATGAGTTTTTGAGGCCGGAGAACGTTTTTAAGATAGTAAGAGACCCCTCCCTCCTCTGAAAGGGGGGGCTCCCATACAAATGAAACACATTATTCTGCATAACTCGAGAACTGATCATGCAAAGGAATCCAAATTTAGCATGCGGAAGTTTTTAGAGGCGAAAAATGTGTCTATAGTAGTTTGAGACCCCTCCCCTCTCTAGAAAGGGAGGCTCCCCATACAAATAAAACAGAAGTTTCTGCATATATCAAGAACTAATCAAGCAAATGGAACCAAATTTGGCATGTGGGGTTTTCTGGTGGCGAAAAATGTTTGGCTGGTAGTTTGAGACCCCTCCCCTCTCCTAGAAGGGGTGCTGTCATACAAATGAAACTGAAATTTCTTCATAACTCTAGATCTAATAAAGCAAATGGATCCAAATTTGGCATGCGGGGATTTTAAAGGCAATAAATGTTTCTACGGTAATTCGAGACCCCTCCTCCTTCTCTGGTAGGGAGGAGGTGCTCCCATACAAATGAAACACAAGTTTTCTGCATAACTCTAGAACTAATCAAGTAAATGGAACCAAATTTGACAGGTAGGTTTTTGAAGGCAAGAAATGTTTCTAAAGTAACTCGAGACCCCTCCGCCCTCTGTAAGAGGGGGGCTCTCATACTAATGAAACACAAATTTGTGCATAACTCGAGAACAAATCAAGCATATGGAACCAAATTCGGCATGTGGAGGTTTTGGAGGAGAGAAATGTTTCTATGGAAGTTTGAGACTCCTCCATCATCTGGAAGGGGAAGGGAGGGGGGTTTTCATTCAAAAACAACACAAATTTCTGCCTAACTCGAGAACTAACCAAGTAAATGGAACCAAATTTGGCATATGGAGGTTTTCGAAGGCAAGAAATGTTTCTATTGTAGTTTGAGACCCCTCCGCCTTCTGGAAGGGGAGACTCCCATAAAAATGAAACATAATTTTTAACATAGCTCGAGAGCCAATGAAGCAAATGAAACCAAATTTGGCATGTTGAGGTTTTTGGAGGCAAGAAATGTTTCTATGGCACTTCACCACCCCTCCCCACTTCAAATGGTGGGGGGGGGGGCTCCCATACAAATAAAAAGCAAATTTCTGCATAACTCGAGAACTAATCAAGTGAATGAAACCTTTTTAGCATATGGGGGTTTTGGAGGCTAGATTTCTATATACATAAAAATGAATTTCTGTCTGTCTGTCTGTCTGTCAGACCCTTATAGACTCGAGAAGTTCTAAACCAACCAACGTGAAAATTTATATGAAGGGGTTTTTGGGGCTGGGGAAGGTTCTTATGATTGTTTGAGACCCCTACTCTCACAAGAAGGAGCGCTTTCATACAAATGAGACACACATTTGTTCATAACCCGAGAACTATCAAGCAAATCGAATCAAATTTGACATGTGGGGGGTTTTAAAGGCAAGAATGTTTCTATGGTAGTTCAAGACCCCTCCCCTTTCTGAAGGGGGGGGGGAGCTTCAAACAAATTAAACTCAAATTATAATTTATTATAATCGATGAGCCCAGTGCGATGGTTCGAGAACTAATCAAGCAAATGGAACCAAATTTGGAATGTGGGGGGTTTTGAAGGCATTGATTGTATGGTGGTTTGAGAAACCACCCCCTCTGGAAGGGAGGGCTCCCATACAACAGCTTACTTAAACACAAAACCTGTGTTTCTCGGATAAGAAGCATGTTTTGATAGAAGTTTGAACCCCTGCTTAGTCAAGAAAAAAAAACTCATTTCGAAAAAAACCATAAACGTGCCAGTTCTATTGAATTTTCCTTCATTTAGTTGCAAGCGTAGCAGCGCACGCACCGGGTTCAGCTAGTAAAGAAATGAAAATAATAAATTACCTTGTGCTGTCCCAATACATTTAATGATGAAATCTTGGTCAATATTCAACTGAGCACATCGAAAACTACCTGCTTTTGGACGTTTAAACTTCAAACGCAAATATTTGTGTTGACGTTTGAACAAGCTTTTAGGATCCTCCACAATTTCAGTGAGAGCAGCACAGTATTTGTTTGTGAAATATTTTAGTATCATGCCTTTATGACGATCAAGGTGATAGGATAATAAGGAGTGTATCGAATATAAGCTATCCACATACATTTGCGTTGTAAGCATGTATTTGTGATGGTTTTTTATGCTCTGAACACTGCATGCTGTGCGTTTGACTGTCAGTTTTCTTTTATTTACTTGTTTGTGCGGTTCAAATTCTGCGTTTTCAAAATGTCACGTATTGAAAAGGAAGTGAAACTTAAGGTTCTGAACATATGGCTAAGGGAGAAGGGTATTACTATGCGAAAATTGGCGAAGCGGTTTGGAATTCATCATGCGAGTGTTAAAACCATCATTAATAAGTTTGGGGAACACTATTTTTTGGATGAGCTACCAGGAAGAGGCAGAAAACCCGGTTCTTCCAACCCGAAACTGGAGCAGAAAGTGGTATCTCTAATCATGAAGAACAAATCAATGTCAATACGTGATTTGGCCAAAAAAGCAGGAACGAGTGTCGGAATGATCCAGCGTATCAAGAGGCGAAACCACCTGAAGACCTACAAGAAGCAGAAAATCTCGAAACAAAGTGCAGAACAGAAGAAGCGAGTAGCAACAAGGGCCCGGAAATTGTATTCGCGTCTTTTGCAGCGTCCGGATGCATGCGTTTTGATGGACGATGAGACCTATGTAAAGGAAGACTCAAAAACCCTTCCAGGTCCACAATACTTTACTGCCGTCGTTGGGGAGGATGTGAGCGATGCGGACAGGTCGATTCAAGTGGAGAAATTCGGTCGAAAGGTACTGGTATGGCAAGCAATATGTTCCTGTGGTTTGAAGTCAACCATTTTTTACACTACCGGAACTATAAATGCGGAAATCTATCGATCTGAGTGTCTCCAGAAGAGATTGTTGCTTCTTATATAAAGAAGCATAGTACACCTCCACTGTTTTGGCCGGATTTTGCGTCGGCTCACTATGCCAAAACCACTCTCAATGGGCTTGCGGAAAAGGGTATAGATTTCTTTGAGAAAAATATCAAACCACCAAATTGCCCTCAGCTTCGACCCATCGAACGTTACTGGGCAATCGTGAAGAGGGTCTTCAGGAAGGCTGGTAAGGCAGCTGGGAACATGCAGGAGTTCAAAAAAATTTGGGCTCAAGCGTCCAAAAAATGCGATGCAACACTTGTCCGGAACTTGATGAAGAGCATTCGATCCAAAGTTTGAAAATTCGTGAAGGAATAACTTAAATTTTATCCGGTCTACATTATGTTCAAGTTTAACCTCGTACAGTAAAGGATCAATTATTTGTATGAATAAAATATCGGGTTTCAACATAATTTGAAAGAAAGTTTGTGGATAGCTTATTTTCGATACACTCCTTATTTTCTCAGGTCTTGTAGATTTATTTTATATGCTTATCAGATACCTTTCAATCCGTATCAGATACCATTCAATCGAGTATACTATTCTACATTCAATATACATTCAACATTATAGAACTATGCCTGAATCTTATCCAGGCAATCAATATGCATTAGCATTTGCAGTAAATCAACCCTAAATCTGCATTTCAGATGCTACAAGCTCTATATTAGCAGTATATCAGCATTTTGAATGCAATCTGTTGTAAAGTTGAATTTCAAATGCTAGCCTGTAACAAGCATTTCGAATGCAAAATAGCATTAATGAAGCATTATCATAGCATTGCAGTAAATCAGCCGTATATTGGGCCAAAAGCGGCATTTTTGTTGCTTTTAGCGCGACTTAATTGCTTGATAGGCTGCCTTAAAGACGCTTTGGAACTGCCTATTGGTTAGCGGGGTAGCTACGCTGCTTTGTTCTAACGAATGAAAGATCCTGATCAAACGTTTGAATACATAAATGTAGTAGGACCGCGGCCGTAATTGGTACTCGAGAATCTGCCATTGGGTACAACGAGGTTGATGATAGGGAATATCCGGTGAATTTGTACAAAATCATCTTGAGTACCTGGCTGAATCGACGGAGTGCTGTTAAGCAGTGCTTGCTGGTGAATTCGGATGAAGTGAACAATTTTACGCATTGGGTTCTTCGACGTCATTTGGAGGGTCATTGGAACTCGAACGTACATCTTCTCTTTTAGATAACAGTAGATGTTCAGCGGAGAGTCTATCACTTTTACTCCGTTAATTACACATTTGGATTCGTTGGTCTAGCTGGGATCATTGCTGCGGCACCAGTGAATATAGTACAACTGAGGAGCAAGCGAATTAGGTACACAACGTAGCTTCGAAGATTCCATTCCGCTCGTTGATCACAGTCGATTGAATGGTTGTAGATGTTCTTTGTCCCGGTCGTCCCGGTGACCGCAAGCAGTAGTCAAAGGTTTCACATTGAAATCGTCCGCACTACCCGCTGTTGAAGACATAGCAGACCCTGCCGTTTGAAAAATATGAGATGAGGGGGAGATAATCCCAAGATAGCAGTATAAAGCGATTCTGATGAACTTGTAAGTGGATTGTGTTTAATCGCCTGATTCGGTAGGCTCCATCTTAATTCGCAGGACAAAATCCGTACCAAAGATTGCCGACATAGGGTATTGAATCGGCCACTAAGTTTGATTTCCTCTACGCAGGGCACTTCGACCGTGTCCTCCCTAATCTTCATACCCTCCCCATCGTTCAGATACTCGATCTTGACATTATGACTACTGGTATACTTTTGTCCGGCGTAGTCGTTGGCCAGCAGCTCGACCAGATCTTCCTTTTCGTTGTTCCGGGTGGACTGTGAGTCCGTCACGAAGTGCGCCGGAGCAGGTTTGGTTTGATGCGGATTCTGCGTCTGGGTAGTACAGCCGCTTACGTAGTTCAATGTTGCCCACGATCAGACTACTAACGTAGTAGGAAACGCTGCTGGCTGATTGCATCTGAAGTTCGCTAATGTCGATTTGAACCTGTGGATCGATTTTTTGCAGCGGACTGGTTAAACCAGTCGTGAGAAATACATTGCCACGTAGATTTTCCGTATATTTTTTTTCTGACGTTTCGTTGTACATAAACAAAGTACCACAGTGTTGGCAGAAAAAAAGATTTGCATTTCATGGTGAAAATAATTTCACTCCTTTACAAAGTTGCCAAAACGCCTCATATTTGTTCCACATGGTTATATTCACCATAGGTTAGGTCTGACGAGAAAGGTCGATTAAATTTTCATGGTTGTTTCTTGAAAACAACAGGTTGTTAAGGATGAGCTCTAACAAACAGTAACGTTTTCGGTAACTTCGATTTCGACTGCGCCAATACATTCGCTTCGAATCTTTGTCAAAGTAGGTAAACTTACCTGTAACCTAAAGTATCACAATGAATCTTTGTTCCGCCTCGTCGGCATTATTGGAGAGCACTTAAAGCATGTGGTCGATATCTTCAGTTGTTATTAATGCGGAAATTCCGACCACTCGGTCCTCCAAAAACCGCTGATGCTGGGGCCAGTTTGCCCTGTGGTAGTTTCGTCGTCGATGTCGCTGTCGTTGGTTAATGGTTTCTCCCACCTTACACATTACGTTACCGGAAGATAATTTGCAATGACACGGAGTTTTCCGCTTGGGGTCCTCAACCAATACCGTTCAATTTTGGTTGTTTGTTGATTTACCCCCAGTGAATGCCATGTGTTGATGTCGCCGGCAAGGATAGAATAATTAGCTTCTGAAAATTGTTCTTGAAACGAACGGATGGTTTCGACCAAAGACTTTTTCATTTTCCATCTTGCATTCATCAGTATCCATAAACGTTGAAACAAGGCTGGGAATTGGACCATAGAACGGAACATCATAATCGCAAACAAACGGTCAATCAATATGACATAGTAGTTATTTCCAAAACGATTAACGTCCGCAAACCACATCCACAATATCTTGAAATCCCCAGTGACGATATTTACGGCGAAAAATGCTCGGTGTGTTATAACGTTAATTCCTCCAATAACCGTAACATATCGTAACGTCCGGGCACGTGCAGTCATTGCACCGAACGCTGACGAAATCCGAAACGGTGCGATGTTATTCCTCATCCATCAATCTCCGATCGCATCTGCTAGCCATTTTCGCTAACTCTCTATTGCCATTTACATCCGTACGTGTGCGTGCGCCCACGTTTTCGAAACCCGCAGCCCACATGCGCAACATCGCCAAACAACAGTTGACCGATTGACGGGCAGTGGTATTCGTTCACTTTCTCACTCCCAATTTTGCAGCCACCAGGAAATGGGTTAACTTCCTTACAATGTTGGTTTCCCGGGGGTTCGCGGGAATGACCGCAATAACGCATTTTTCCTCTCCGAAAACTCAACGATGTGCAAATCGTTCTCCTACCTGCTTTACCGGGGGGTAATTTTCGACTGAATGTGTGTAACAATTACGGTTGAAGAATTACCTATATTTCATCCAATTAGTGCGGCATTGCTGTGTTTTGGGGGTCGGTGTCGGCTTGCATTTGCAACACAGGTTGATGAGTTTCGTATTGATAGGCCTGTCGAACGACCCTAATAATTTGGGTTAATAAACATGTTGATATGGAATACGAAAACAATCTAATTACACCGGTCTGCTCTTATTTTTTTCGCGTATCATGGTTATTTACATGATTTGATCAACAAACGAGGATACGCGAAATTGGTTTATTTTCAATCTAGGAAGCGCTGCTTGCAAATTGCCACTTAATAGCAACCTCGATCACGCTAACGCTCCACACGCTTCTGAAACTGTCAAATGGATACACACTGAAAGAAATGCGATGGTTGCGAATGAACAATTCGGTACAAACCGCTTACCACATTGCCGAGCCGACTAAACTCGGTAAAACATGGCCAACAACAACTGCAATGCAAACTTTCAGTGAAGCAAATCACTCCAACAACCCATTACCAGTCTCGAGCTTCGCGCAGTACCGATTGCATTACATCTGTTTCGGCCTCTCGATGGACGTTCCCAAACCAACCCAACCCTCCCGTTCATGGTTTGCCGGCTAGATGGTTGGACATGGACACGGATCAACGCCATCCATTATTGTTGCTGTTGTTGTTGCTGCATTGCATTGCAGCGCGAACTGAATCAAACGTTGATGATAGGTTTGCAAAATTAATTTTACACCGAACGAACGACAAATTGGAACATGGTCACCGAAATTCCGTCGAGTAAGTGCACCCATTAAATGCTCCATTTTATTACCGCTCGGCCATAACGAGTGGCACCTGCAGCGGGCACTCCGACGACGATGGCAATAGGCAGCGGCGTCGCAAATGAATTGTTTTATTTTTCTGCCTGTTTTCCTACCAATTTCCATTTCCTCTCAACGAATTTCTCGAGCCACTTTTGGGGGTGCGAATTGCGCACACCATGCTGCCACCATCTTCCCACTCCGTCTCTCACCCACATCCAAAATTCCGCGGACCGACCGCAATTTGTCGCCTACTTGGTTCGTAATGCAATTTCGGTTGACTGACTTATTCGTTTTTGGATTGCATTTCGTACGAACCGAAATCAAAGCACGTACAGCGCATCGCTCGGACCGAAGATGGATTACGTAAATTCACACGGTCAATCAATCCATCACATCGCCGCCGTCGTCATTATCGATGGGTGAATTCGATCGGAGTTGTTTGTGATCAAGCTTTCGATCGCCATCAAATAAATAAGGGGTGAAATTTCCCCGCTTGCTTGAAAAGGCGACGCACTAAACCCATCTTCGGTCATTGAATTGGCGTATCGTGTGAAGCTTGGCGCGACAGGTTGTCCGCAGAAAATAACGTTGATTAAAATATCCGTCACGTGCTCGCCACGGTCATCGACGAGGCATGAGTGCAATTTTTTATTCATGCGATGGGAAGATGTCACTGTTTGGTGAATATCGTTCGCAAGGTGGCAAGACCCTGCTAAAGGTGGTTGGGTTTGAATCCCGGTTTGGTTTAGTATAGCGGGGTAGACAAACTTTGTGCCACAAACTCTGGACTTTCCTGGGGTTGAAGTTCTATAAAAAGAAAATACCTCTGCATACGGTACACTTTTGATGGCCTGTTAAAAAATAGGTTTTATGGAGGTTTTTATTGAGGTTCTTCTCAGCTTGCGTCAGACTTGTATAAATCTATTAAATCATATTTGAGCCATCAAGCAGAATCATTATAGATTTCTCGAAACATTGATGGTCAGATATTATCTGAACGCATATTTTTGAAAAAAAAAACACGAAAACACGAAAGAAAATTGTACGACTGTTAGTACAGGGAGTGGCAGGAAAAAATGCGAAAATTTATGGTATTTCATTGAAACCTAATTTTTCACTAATTTATGCAATAATATCAATCTTTTTAGAGTTCAGTTATTAGATCCTTTCAAACAAATTTGTGTCTTCCATTTTTTGTGCTTCAAGTAAAGGTAGGCCAAAATTCTTTCGGCCAAAATTTCAGCCATCATTGGGTTCGATTTGCCGTGTGACATGGCGCTCCATCCTTTTCAAGGGCAATGTTTTGATCCTCAGAGAAGTTGGCCTTCACCCAGGTCCTTTAAAATGCCGATATACACATCGGTGTTGTTTTTAACACCAGATCAATGAAAACAGGTGGCATTTTCAATACGTTGGACGCCATCAATGACTTCAGTTGGTTGTCTGCTTTATAATTTAATCTTATATTTTTCTGGAATATCCTCAAATATCTCCGGTTAAATGATCCGGTCTGTGTGATTGTTGGACACAGCATCGATGCGGAACGGCTCGTCGTCGGAGGACAGGATAATTTTTTGTCCCCCTTCTTCATCAAAGAAAGCAATCTCTTCGAACGAATCATTTGTAGTTCCTTTACCCTTATGGTATACAATCAAAATAAAACTAACAATTTGAAATTTATCAAAAATGCGCAAAATTGATTGAAACATAATTGAAGTTTATGTGGCAAATGAAAAATATGTGTGGCCACCAAGGGGTGGATCGCTCAGCACACTTTTCTCCTGTGCTATTTGTTTTGAGTGTTTCAACAATCGTTGCAATGTTCTGGAAGTTCCCATAGTGTGCCGAAGGTGGCGATGTGTTGACAGCCCATTGTTATTTTCTGCTGAGCCTGGCAACCAGGCAATGCATATTGGCAAGGTTGCTGGTTTCATACTTCTATAAGCTCAACTGTCAAAAGTGTGCTTCAGTGTGCCACACATGTGGTATGGATTGAAAATCGGAGTGCCGCTGTTAGGAAACATATTCGTCTAGTGTGTAGGACATCGTGGCTGGTTACAAAAAGATATCATTTTTAGGTCATATCAGCGGCTGGATAATCAAGAAGAAAATGGATACACCGTTTGGCTCAAAAAGTACCAGAACTTCGGTCCCAAGCTCAATGATTCACCCCTTAAAACGTAACTCACACGTAACATAGCGAATCAAAACAAAAACAAAGCCTCTTGTTCTGAAAAGCGCAAGAATGTAGTGCAAGGCGTTTTTTCGAACCAAGGGGTTCCACAACAGTGAACCAGTTTCAAATCGTTAGTTTCATATTAGTTATTGCAAAAAATCATGTTTGGGACACATTGATATTATCATTGCTTTTTTATCAGTGTTGATCGTCGAGATTGGGCTGGTGTATCTCCCGTCGTAGTCACTCAAATAACTCTTTCGGGTATTTTTGTACCTTTTCCCTCACCCCCGATTTGATATCGTGACTTTGGCGTGAGAGGTATGCATGCCCACCACTACGCCGAAGTCGCCCCATAGCTTCGTTAGATACATGATCACATAGACCATGTCTTAGGATCGTTTACCGAGTATTTTTCTTGTTTAAATCGATGAATAAACGGTTGGTTGGCTATTCTTGCAGTTCTAGGGGCTGGATGGTCATTAAGAAAACGTACAAATTTGTTTGCCCAAGAAGTACATTGATCCCAAACTCTATCCCAAGCTAGTTCAATCACTTCTCAAAACATAACTCCCAATAAATAGCCCCTCGACTATTCTGTCCCAATAACACAGCGAATACTAACAAAAACAAAGATTCTGGATTGTCAGAAAGAAAGTATATATATTTTTTGGGGTCAGAGAGTACCAATTTATTGGTCCCAAGCTTAATGAACCACACCTCGAAGCTACCAACGAACAGCCCCTCAAATATTTTCTCAAAATAACTCAGCGAATCAAAAGAAAAACAAAGATTGTAGTAAAGCAAAACGATAGAATGAGATACTCTACACGATAAATCTGAAGTATGCAATTATGACTTTAAAGTTGGTACTTTGAATTATGCATAAAATGCCTAAGTAAGTTATACGTCAAAAAGTGACTACATTTTAGGCATTATGTAGCATGTGAAAGATTAGAAACTGTGTATTTCTAGAATGTGATTGTATGTAGAAACTAATCACTTTGTTAAATGAAGATGAGATAAGAGGCTCGGCGCCAATATTTCAAAAGGGCGAATCTGCTTTTTTGTAATCAACGACATGAAACATTATATTTGATGTGGTGTCTCGGCTATATCTCCACGACCTATCCAGATTGTGATGACGAGAAGCAACCATTGCTACAGCGCTGTAAGACTACTACTCTAATGCTAATTACGCTTTTCTCGACGAATACCAAGAGAAGCTTACCTTGTTGGCAAACTAACCCTCTGATCTACTTTTGCTGCCATTCAAATTTGCATATCAACAGGTTGAAAAATTGGTTTTCCCTAGCACGGTCGTAGGAAGCGGTAGCAAACCCACCTGTAATTTTTTTTGTAGAAAAATTAGCAGTAAAATTAAGTTTAGTCAGCTTTTCAACGCCTACTAGATATTTAAAAAAATCATAATCCGTAGTTTGGCAAGAGTAAAGCGTATCCAAAAAAGACCATGATTCAGCCAAATGCTAAATAAAGTCTGCCCACGTTAAATTTCGGACACCAAAATGATAGCAGAAATAAAAATTACACATAATTGAACAAAACCGATTGTGTATTTCACAATAATAGAGTTATATCTACATTAGAAACAGTTGATTAAAATGTTAATCCTTCTTTCTGTAAAATTCTGTAAAATTTTCTGTGGTACACCCTCCAGATTCGTCCGGCGTGACGATTCTCTATCTTCTCTTGAAATCATCGGGACCATTTGCTTTTTTTTGTTAGTTCCGAAGAGTTTCCGCTTAACTAGAGACCAGTACTTCTCTATCCGTAGAAGTTCTAGACATTTTGGTAGATTGGCTGTTTGCTGCACGTATTTGATCTCTTGTTCCCTATACCATTCCAGGATGAATTTTGCATAGTGACAAGAGGCCAAACCAGTTCAAAACAGAGCTGGAGAGTCGTGGCTCCAGATAAACGGTAGCAACCGCGGTTGCAGACATTCTTTCTCATACACTTTCTTATTGATAGTGCCGGTAGAGACGAAACTTTTAGATTTTCGACCACAACTGCATATGGCACGCCAAATCGAAGTTACCAAACTTAATTTTTAATGAGGTGCTACTAACACAAGTTTACATAGTTTTTTGACTCACACAACCAAGAGTAGTTTGCGCCATATTTTGTATCATTTAATCAATTTTTCTATATCAAGTCAAGTTTCTTAGATATACGTGTCAACTATTTTAATTTTATTTTCAAGCAATGTATTTATTCCTAAGAATACATAGAATCAAAAATATCCACCTGTGCAGGTTTGAGTACACTGAAAATTTATTTTTGTACATATCTCGAGTACTTTTACAAATGGACGTTAGTAACATTTGGACGAAAATGAGAAAATCAGCAATGACATTTTTTTAATTTATTATCATTCCTATTTGAAAACCAGACATGCATATCCCAATTAAATTCCACTGAATGACACATTGGTAAAAGATATTACATCAATGTACTTAAAAATTACACTAGGAGTGAAAATTCAAGTTTCCTTTAGAAAAATGTTTCTTACAACGGTCTGCAATAGAAAAAGTATACGTCATTTTGATAAGTCAGTATGATAGATGGCATGTTACTTGCGTCAAAATGATACGTCATTCTGCGAATGAAAATGTTGATACGTCGAAATGTTGCGTCAAGTTGTAATATTTCAGGCAGATATTCGAAATGATCAAAATGACGTATTAGTTTTTTCTGCAACAAAACGGTGTAAAAATATCTTTGCTAAAAATATCAATTTTTACTAAGCAAAATCTAAATTTTTAACCTTGAGGCATAAAACCTTTTACTTACGCGTCGTTAAGAGGCGTTCAAATGATATAACAATGATTCGCAAGCTACTTTTTTAACACAAGCGGCGTATATACATTATTCCCAAAAAGTCCAAAAGTGATTTTACACCGTTTTCTAAAAAGTTAGTTAAAACTTTCAGAAATAATCCATCAGAAAGTTCATCAACCAATGAGAAAACTGCCAAATTAACGCAAACGCGTCCGCAATGTATCAACTATAAGTCAGCTATAAGCAAACGCACTTTTAAATTCAAACAGATAACTAAGTCAAGGGCTAGTTAGGTTTTTTAGTTACCTGTTGAACCTTGACCACGAATCGTCTACCATCACATGAGTACGCTATTCGATATTTTTCCCGAGAAGACAGTGTATTTACTCTTTTTCCCTTCAGCATGCCATGCTTGAGAGAGCTGATTGCAGTTGATCATTGCACGGTATGTAATAACCTCACTTTTTTGACAGTTTAGGGAGCTTGTTTACAAGGTGTTAGAATTCGAACTGCTCAAACGAAAAGTTTGTCTTTTTCCGGATTGTGTACGATAAGATTCAGGAAATGATGTAAAAATAAGCACTGGTGTCTATTTTCCGGCTATTTTACTTCAATCGTCATACATTTAGAGCAAAAAATGTCAAATCTATCTTACAGAAAATATTCTATGTCCTTGTAAACAAGCTCCCAGAACTGTCGACACTGCATTGATGACGCCATCGTGCAATGATCTGTAGAATGTCATGACGAAAATAAAACTCACCAGGCGCTACAAATTAACACGTTTTTGCATACAGGCTACACGCTCAGATAACATTACCGAAAATAAGGTTTTCATTTTACCGAGAATTAGGTTTTGGTAAACCCTAAAGTATCGGTAAAATTGACCGAAAGAAAACGTTTCTTTTTGCCTATATTTTTAGTAAAGTGGATTCTCACTTCATTGATAACAAATAGTGAACAATGAGTTTTGTAATCCACGTGACGCCGCTGATAATTTTCTTATTGTGCAGTGTATAATTATAAGGAATGCCACGTGGAGTTGTACAGCTATTATTTAATGTTTCCGATATTTTTGGAAAGAGCTGTTACTGAATTCGTGGTGGATCGTGAGAAGATACTTGATTATTGAGTATGAAATTAGAAACTTTCGACAGCGCTTTGATTTTTATTTTGGTATAAATAAATGATTCTCACCCATCCCCGCAGCAACACCATCATGCATGAGTACAATAAAAGAGAAACAGCGATTGGCTGGTCTTCACGGAATGTATTTTGTGCATTATACAAAAAGGTGTAATGAGCAGCATTTCAAGCAGATAAAAAGCATTTCACCAGATAAAAAGCAATATGAATGTTGCATACAATATACGAGACATTTGTTCTATGTACAAAATCTATGTTTACGAAACGAGTGTAAGAGAATTTACGAAAATATTTTTTCAGTGTGTAAAAGTACATTTAAGCAAAACAATATTCAAATTAGCTCAGAAGTCTCTATTTGACTTGACCCAACATGATCTGACATTAATGCATCCGATGGAAAGTGTCATTAATAAACAACAATAACAACAACAAATCTATTTAAGAGTCAATCAATGTTTTGGATGAAAAACTACCCAAGGGATAATGGCGCATGCTAATTTTGAAGAGCTTCGGTTTATCATGTAAGTCGTCAATGGTATATAATAAAGCTGCATCAATTTCCCAGCATTAGATTGGTGTTTCTGGCACAAAGGCACAATACATTTCGTCCGTGATCATGCGATAATATAATACTAACTAGAGCAATTTTACCAGATGCATTTGGGGAAATACTATCTTATGTGGTTTATGTGCTGTCAGTTCCAAATGAAAATTAATCAAATTTTAATCAATTAATCAAAGAGGCTGATGAGAACACAATTTCTAATCGTGTATGCATTGAGAGCTATTCCGAGGATCGAAGTGACGTTTGTCACTTGGTGAAGTGAGAAAAATCACCTGCAGTTACGCGACTCTCCATTTAATTTACCCAGAAGAGTCACGTCACTTCACGTGACTTTTATCACTTCACCAATTGGCAGACGTCACTTCGACTCTCGGAATAACACTCATTGACTAGCGGCATTGCGGTTATGGCATTGACCTTTTTCAGGTTGGAAAAACCCTCCTAGCTTCCAATGAGTGAAAACTGAAAAAAAATCAACACTCCGAGCAAAGGAGATAAGAAATGTATTTCAAACATAAGTAATAACGAAACTTATTATGCAACGATTTAATTTAAAGTTAATAGAATAAGAGATTACCGTACAGCAAAACTGCAGATCTGGCAACAAGAAAAAAAAAACTCAAAAAACTCTTGGCATCTCTTGAACCAGCAACTGGAAGATGAAGAAAACCTAATGTAAGTATTGCTTAATGGAACCACTATTGACAAAACGATTCAAAACGGTGACTCCATGTTGTTTCCGCTGATCTTGACGTGTCCATTCTTATCAGCGGAGCAACTGCTACTCTTCTCGCTATGTTTTCCTCAAAGCTAAATGATTGTCAATGATTACCTAATAAGTCGCTCTAATTGAACGCAATTGCACTTATCTTCGTGAACAATCAAAATTTTATATTTAATATCCAACGGCTAAGAACAAACAGACAGTGGAGAAATGCACGGTTTTGCTTCTTTTCATCTGAGACCTATGTCGAAGTTCTTTTCTGCTTACCCAAACATCCTCCAATAAATTCTATTTAACACTCTTGGTATTGAACTTTGGCAGAAAACTTAACCCCTTCCAAATGCCTATCACACTAGAAAAATCGCAAATGGAGATAAACAAGGTACAGAAAAAACCAGGACTTCTGATTTTCAACGAGGCCTACCTCGATATTGTTGTTTATCCAAACTTAATGGCAACTCAAAATTCAACTTGCGTACCGAAATGAACGTATCATAAAGCTCTAAGCAAGCGAATTTTTGCGCCGAGAATCTATTATTCTAAGAAAAGACTGAACTCCAATTCATTGAATATGTATAAACTCATATTGTATGCACGGCTGGTTGCAAATGCAAACCGCGGAATATTTCGTCCACGCATGCCGGGTACGAAAATTAAAAAAAAGAAACAACTATTTAGCAACTGCGAGTAGGCTTGTTGCTATGCTTAGGTACTATTACTGCTTCTAATCGGTGACTAGCAAGACACAAGTTCACCTTTTTGCATTCGTGCAGTCCGCACGCCATCTTCGAAGTATGTGTAGGGTGGTCGACCGTCGCCCGGCGTGCTTCTCGACGCCTACAAAGCCCACACTGCCAGGCTGGGTTCGTCNAACTGTTGTGAGAAGTAAGAAATCCGCAACCTTCGTTTCAATTATCGACGGCTTTGTTGAATTTATTAATCATAAGTAGAATGCTAAATGTGTCAATTTGATTTCGTAAATCTGATTCATTATCTACAAAAAAATGTATGGGGAATTCGTTTTGGCTGCGAGTTATTTGATTCACACTGTCATATTTTTTTCGCACGATTCAGCCTTAAAAATGTTTCCATGAAAATAGTTATGATTGGTGATAACAAATTTCCAAGGTACGTCGTGTTTTTTGGAAATATGTTTATTATTATATATTTTTTTATTAGGGTGATGTTCAGCTCCGTGGGCTGCATTCTCTATTCACTTCCATCCAAGCGTATTCTACACACTGTTCGCTTCCGATAGCTGCACCTTGTTTTTACGTTCACCTTGTTTCTAAAGGGTGTCCCACATCAAATTGCATCACGAAAGAAAACGCTGTAGAAAATTACCCATTGCGTATTTCCACTTGAAAATTTGGGTAAAAGTAGTTTAGAGTGTTGTTTGTTGTTGTATTTTTATCGCCGTCAGTTTTTCGAAGATTGGAAAAAAAAGTTTGAAAAGGATCGGTCACCTAGGTAATTGTCTTCAGTGTGTTTTCCGTGGCACAATTTGATGTAGGACACCCTTTATATAAATAACGATGCGTCCGTTAGTATAAGTAAAACATACATATTTTTCGATATTTTATTTTGATATTTGAGGGTCCATTTTCTAAGTGTTTCTTCGATCAGTTGGATTTTGTGGCATGAATTCAATCGGATAGATTGAAAGTGCCGAAAAAAAATAGTGTTTTGAGTACGAAAGACGATAAAAATTTATAAGCATTAAAGGGTTTCTATTGGAGAAATCGAGCGTAAAATGAGAAGATTGGATAATATTATCCGGTTTTTTTAAAAGATCCACTAAACTCGCCTCCAAACGAAAACCGAAAATTTTCATCTAGAGTAAGCGATATATTGGGAATCCACTCAAAGTTTTGCTTGTCTTTGTTCACAAGTTATTCTCCATTCAGCTGATTTTAAGGAGATGCAGAACAATTTACACTAAGGTCTTTTTTTACAAGGGAGATACGTTTCACTTTTACTATGAAACCGCGTAAAACAAGACTAAAAGGAGGTGATAATTTCACATGCATTAACATTTCAAATTTCTTCGATTTTTTTTAAATGTGTTACCTTTTCATGCAATGATTGAAATACAGTTTTTAAAATGTTTACTGTTTACGCCAAAAATTGTGTTTTTTTTAAACTGCCACACAAAACGAAAAATGTGATTCGAATTAGGTCGATAAATTGTTCCGTTCTGGAGTTATCGCCGAAAACAAACCGCGTTAAAAAACCGGGCAGAAAATGACCTTAGTGTATTCAAATATTAAAGAGTGTATACGATAAAAATGGCACACCGAAAATCTTCTGTAACTTTTGAACCGGATGAGTAAAAAACCTGAACATTCTAGCAAATCCTATTCATAATGTATTGCTTACATTGGTCATGTTCAATAGATATTGATACAGTTGTTCCAGTCATCGAAACAAGAAATTATCCGTGAAAAAATGTTGTGCACTTGCAATTAAAATCCAGAGGTCCCACCGATGGGTCGCTAAAAAACTTGGAATTGCAAATACAACTGTATCTCGTATAACAAGAACCTTTAAGGAGCGTCTGAGTGCCCGAAGGAAGCGAATCGTAAAATTGGTCCACTGGACAGTAAAATGGCCAGTACACTTGTCGATTCGAAATGTCGCTAAAAAGTCCAAGGTGTCAGTCGGTCTTGTTCAGAAAACCACGAAGCATGCTGGGTTACAACATGTTTTAAAGTCTAAGTTAGATGATTCGGAGGATGTTCGAAAGAAGAAATTATCGTTCCTGATCTGACCGACGATTTGCGGATGTGGTGAAATAAGCGCTCCCTTCATCAATTCCGGAATAATCAACGGTGCGATTTAAACGGGAGAATGCCTTGAGAAGCGTCTTTTACCATTCATAAGGAAGCACTGAGGATCAACTCTAATTTGGCTTGATCTAGCATCCTGCCACTAGGCTCGGAACGTGTTGGAGTGGTACCGAGCCAACGGAGTCAATTTTGTGCCAAAAGATTCACCGGGACTTCGCCCAATTAAACAGTTCTGGGCAATTAGAAAGACGGAGCTTCGAAAACATCCCAAAACTATTAAAACATAGCTGGAGTTGAAGGAAGTTTGGGTAAAAACAACAAAAACACTGGGAAAATTGATTGTACAAAATTTGATGGATGGAGTGAAAAGGAAGGTGCGGGTTTTCGGGATGGAAGATGAAATTGAAATAAAAAAAATGTAAATCATAACTTGTTAGTAGTTTTTCATTCCCTGAACATTTTGAGAAAACCTGATAATCGGTTTAGTTCTGGAGAGTAAATATGTATGTGCCGTTTTTATCGAATACACCCTTTAATACCAACAGTAAAGATGATGTTGGGGCCACTCAAAAACTGTGGTAATGGTTCACATCGTTGGGGAAAACAGTTAAATCACACTCGAGAGTCGATTTGTACCGATTCAAACAAACAGTAAGAATGCAGTTGAGTCCACACACGCAAAATGTGATGGTGATAGTTCTTGAACTATGCCTAGCAGTCGATTTTTATCAATTTAAAGTAACAGTAACACATATTGTGATGGTGGTTTACTTTGTTTGGAAATAACAAGAAGAAAATAACACTTGAGTGCTAATTCGCACCCATTAAAACCAACAGAGAGGATGCTTTTGGGGCTGCTCATTTAACGTGATAGTGGTTTACATCATTGGGAAAACAAGCATTTTTTTAAACTTCATTTGAGAGTCACTGTGAAACAATTTAAACCAACAGCAAAGATGCTGTTGATACCACTCACGAAGTGTGGTGGTGATTTACTTCGTTGTGAATACAAACAGTTTTCCACGACGATAGATAATGGTTGGACATGTTGAGTTTGTTCCGGTTGACTGCAAAGACTGAAAGAGTTCCAGTAATTCCATAAAGATAGATGATCTCTCAGAATTTCATATTAATTGGTCATTTTTTCCTTCATCTAAAAATATCAGCCCTACATTTTTAAACTTTGTCACTAGGGTGACCAGTTGGGCGACCACACTAACGGGTCCGAAAAATTTAATGTTTTAGAAACACATTTTTTTTCAAAAAAATATGACTTTTGAGCCTGACAAGATACATTGAATAATAGAATTGCATGGTAGAATAGTCAGCAAAAACTAAAAACATTGAATTTTTGAAAAAACTGTAAAAGAAACACAATAAAAAAACAAAAAAATTACTTGAACGTATCACAAAAAAGCAATCAACCAATGGAAATTTGCCATAGAAACCGCATATATTTTCCATATATGTATTAAAGATTCGAAAAAATCTTTAAACAAATAAATGAATTTCTGTCTGTCTGTCTGTCTGTCTGTCTGTCTGGATTTGAAGAAATGAAAAAAAAACATATATAAAAGAATTACGCTGTTAAAATTACCAAGCTGAAATAAACTAAGACTGAAAAAGGTGACACCTATTGTAAGACACCCTGTATTTGAATCATAAAATAGGTTAAAGCGGTGGGTCGCCGGGCTCAAGCGGAGGGTTCGTCGGGTGCTCAATAAATAAATAAGAAGTTGCCTTAGCGGTACCAAGCTCTATTGAGGATGTGATATTATAAGACTTCACTTTATAAAAGCTGCACCAATTTTGTTATCACTGTTGTGACTGTGCAACCAGTTATCTATTACTAGAATTCATTTGCGTAAAAACGATTCATGAATTTAGAGTTTGATACATTGTAAGTGAATATCAAATGTATCAGAGATATTTTAAAGACTATAAAATAATCAACTCATAAGGAAATTGAAAATTTATGTTGAAAAAATTAAAATTTTCGCTAGATAAATAGGGTTGTAGCAATGCAGGAATTGAAAATTCCCATAGAAAGGATGAAATGCTTATAACTTCACTGAAACTGTCCAACATTTAATAATTTTCAAGCAATACAATAATCCCAAATTTCAATACATTTACCAATTTTCATATGAAACTCGAAAATTTTCCATGGAACAAACCACAATTTAAAAAATATCACAAAAACTATTTATAAAAAGTAAGTTTTCATGAAAAAGCTTGAATTTTCCATAAAAAAATTAAAAGTTTGCATAAAACAGTAAATAAGCACTATATTTCATTACGGAAATATTTGATTGATTTTCATGGACTTTTGCTATTTTTTTATTGTGTAATTATTTTATTGCTTCTTTATTTATTTTTATTGATTTTTATGATTTACTAGCTGAATCCGGTGCGATTGCAACCAAATAAATGAAAATTTAAAAGAACTGTCGCGTTTTTGGCAGTTTTTCGGAATGAGTTACGTTGGTTGTTTCATTTGCTGATGTTTGCTAATCCCTTTGATTGTAGATTTTTTATTTTTTTATTTTGGAATTGACTGCTTTTCGTATGTTATTCCATTCTTAAATATATTCATCTGAAAAAAACAAAACTTCATTCTCAATTCCATTCTTAAAAATAAAAGTTATTCTTTTATACATGTTTTATTTCATTTCTGCAAATCCTGGATTGCTGTTGGAGATGTTATTGTTTGATTTGTGTTTCATTTGTATGGAAGCCCCCCCTCTCTTCTAGAGGGGGAGGGGTCACGAACCACTATAGATAAAATTTCAACCTCCAAAAATCCCCACGTGCCAAATATGATTTCATTTGCTTGATTAGTTCTCGAGTTATGCAGACATTTCTATTTCATTTATAAGAGAGTCCCCTTTGCAGAGGAAGGAGGGATCTTGAACCACCATAGAAAAAAATTCTGTCTCAAAAAAAACCCCACATGCCTTATTTGGTTCAATTTGCTTGATTAGTCTTCGAGTTATGCAGGAATTTCTGTTTCATTTGTACAGAAGCCCCCCTTTTCCCTCAGGTGGAGGGGCCTTGAACCAGCAAAGAAAAAGTCCTGCCTCCAAAAACTCCCACATGTCAGATTTGGACCCACAGAAATTTCTTTTTCATTTGTATGAGAGCCCCCTCTTCCAGAGAGGGAAGGGGTTTTGAATCACCATAAAAACAATTCTTGCCTTCAAAAATCCGCATATGTCAAGTTTGGTTCCATTTGCTTGATTAGTTCTCGAATTACGCGAAAATTTCTGTTTCATTTGTGTTGGAGCCCACGCTTTCAGAGAAGGGAGGGCTCTCGAACCGGCATAAGAACTTTTTCCGGCCCCAAAAACCGCTGCTTACACCTGATTTGTTTTGCTGTTATCCTATTTGGTTTTAGTGAAATCTATTGTAAGACACCCTGTAATTCTGAGCATTCGTGATTTTATTTTTTTAAGGTAACTTTAAGTCGGGCTTGGCTTGATTGTCACCTCAACTTTTTTTTATCATTCATTCGCGATCGATAACAGATTATGAAATTCAAATCGTCGATATCCTTATTTTTCGCTGCCACAATCGCACGTGCACTCAACCAATCGTGACTCTCATAGTTCTGGACGATGTTTGAAAAAACACTAGTAAGGAGTTCCTCTTTCGTAGTTGTGCAATAACAGAAATTCGGCGGGAACGAAATCAATCCGGTGGAAACGTCAACTGATACTTCTACATTACCAATCGTCAATAATTGATTCGAGAAAATCTCGGCAGACGGATCGTTTTGCAAGGCAACTAGCATATTTGTTGTCAACTGTAGCTTCTTAACATATCGCCGCAAATACAAGCGTTTATTTCATCCGCTGGTTTCATTGTGTGCGTAGCAAAGTCGAAAAATAATGCAAAAAGACGGAAATACATATTTGGATTGTTTTGATTTTTCGACAGTTCAGACATATCACGGCTACCAAATTGAATGCAGTACCTCACTAATTGCACAAATATCTCCAAAACTATCGAAGTCACGCTGACCATCACATGAGTGATCGTTCACGAAAAATACACCTTATTCAAAGTCTCATAATTATTGCTCAAACAGTAATTGAAATGCAGCATCAACTGTTCCAACAGCCCTGTAAAATCGCGCAATGTCAGGTGGACTATCAACGTCATCCATGATCCATGTCAAGGATAACTCAAACAAAACGAAAAAAAACCTTCATTTTCGAAGTTTTCGTTTTTCCCACACAGAAAAAAATAATGAATTTTAACAGGCGCGTAAAATTTCCCCTCGTTTAATTCCAAACCAAAGCGAGCGTAAACAGCGAGATTGTTTGCAATCTTTCATGCGCCATACAACATTGATGGAAATTTTTCAAACAATAGACGCGATTAAGGCGTAATTCTGGTTTAATTTGCACGAAATATTCCGGAAATTTATGTCAAATCAAGCCTTCCCTTTATGTGCATTAGATAACGCAGAAAATTCAATATTTCTTTTTTATCTGTGCATAAATTTGTCCAACTTTCTCTTTTTATAAATGTTCCTTGGGCGTAGCCACACAGAACAAAATAAAAGGGCAACTTTAATCGGACGATCCGTTCTTCAGTTATGCGGGGTCTTACGTATGCCACTCTGTTTTGTAAGTATAAAAATGAAAAAGATGCTTTGTGAGTCATATTTACACAGATAAAAAGAAACATTGAATTTTCTGCGTTATCTAATGCACATAAAGGGAATGCTAGATTTTGCAGAAAATAATGGGGTTTTATGTAAATTTAAGCCAGATAACGCCTCAATCAAGCCTGTTGTATGAAAGATTGCTATAATTGTTGTATGGCGCATCAAGAACTACAACCAATTGCGTCGTTTACGCCTCGTTTGGCTTGGAATTAAACGAGGGGAAATTTTACGTGCTTGTTAAAATTAATTATTTTTTTTCTGTGTAGAAATCTATATATATAAAAATGGATTTCTGTCTGTCTGTCTGTCTGAACCTAATAGGCTCGAAAACTACTGAACCGATCAGCGTGAAATTTTGTATGGAAAAGGTTTTGAGGCCGGGGATGGTTCTTATGATGGTTTGAGACCCCTCCCTTCTCTAGAAAGGGGGCTCCCATACAAATGAAGCACAAATTTCTGCATAACTCGAGAACTGATCAAGCAAAGGAATCCAAATTAAGCATGCGGAAGTTTTTGTAGGCAATAAATGTTTATATGGTAGTCAGAGACCCCTCCCCTCTCTAAAAAAGGGGGCTCCCATACAAATGAAACAGAATTTTCTGCATATCTCAAGAACTAATCAAGCAAATGGAACCAAATTTGGCATGTGGGGTTTTCTGGAGACAATTTTTTTTTCTATGGTGGTTTGAGACCCCTCCCCTCTCCTAGAAGGGGTGCTGTCATACAAATGAAACTAAAATTTCTCCATAACTCTAGATCTAATAAAGCAAATGGAACCAAATTTGGCATGCGGGGATTTTAAAGGCAATGATTATTTCTACGATAGTATGAAACCCCTCTTCTCTCTCTGGGAGGGAGGGGGGGAGGGTGACATATAAATAAAACAAAAGTTTCTATATATCTCGAGAACTAATCAAATGGAACCAAATTTGGCATGTAGAGATTTTTGAAGGCAAGAAATATATCTAAGGTGACTCTTCACCCCTCCGCCCACTGTAAGAGGGGGGCTCTCATACAAATGAAACACACATTTGTGCATAACTCGAGAACTAATCAAGCATATGGAACCAAATTTGGCATCTGAAGGTTTTTGGAGGAGCGAAATGTATCTATAGAGGTTTGAGACTCCTCTGCCATCTGGAATGGGCCAAAGGGGGGGAGGGGGAGGGCTTCCATACGAACGAAACACAAATTTCTGAATAACTCAAGAACTTATCAAGTTGATGGAACCAAACTTGGCGTGTGGAGTTTTTTCGAAGGCAAGAAATGTTTCTATTGTGGTTTGAGACTCCTCCGTTCACTGAAAGAGGGTCTCTAATATATATGAAACACGATTTTTGCATAACTCAAGAACAAATCAAGCAAATGGAACCAAATTTGGCAAATGGAGGTTTTTGAAGGAAACAAATGTTTCTAAGGTGGTTTGAGACCCCTCCGCCTTCTGAAAGGGAGACTTCCATAAAAAATGAAACATAATTTTTAGCATAACTCGAGAGCCAATAAAGCAAATGAAACCAAATTTGGCATGTTGAGGTTTTTGGAGGCAAGAAATATTTCTATGGAAGTTCAATACCCCTCCCCATTTTGAAAAGGGGGGGCTCCCATACAAATAAAAGCAAATTTCTGCATAACTGGAGAACTAATCAAGTAAATCAAACCACTTTTAGCATACGGGGGTTTTTGGAGGCTAGATTTCTATATGCATAAAAATGAATTTCTGTTTGTTTGTCAGACCCTTATAGACTCGGAAAGTTCTGAACCGACCAACGTGAAAATTTATATGAAGGGGTTTTTGGGGCTGGAGAAGGTTCTTATGATTGTTTGAGGCCCCTCTCAGGAAGGGAGGCTCTCATACAAATGAGACACAAATTACTTCATAACTCGAGAACTAAACAAGCAAATCGAATTAAATTTGGCATGTGGGGGGTTTTGAAGGCAAAAAAAAACCATAAAGATGCCAGTTTTATTAAAATTCCCTTCATTTAGTTGCAAGCGTAGCAGCCCACGCACCGGACGCAGCTATTATATGTATAACAATGAATTTCTGTCTGTCTGAACCTTATAGAATCGAAAACTACTGAACCGATCAGCGTGAAATTTTGCGTGGAGGGGTTTTTGGGGTCATAGAAGGTTCTTATGATAGTCTGGAACCCCTCCCATATCTGGAAGAGGGAGGGAGGCTCCCATACAAATGAAACACACATTTCTGCATAACTCGAGAACTAATCAAGCAAACGAAACCAAATTTAGCATGTGGGAGTTTTTGGAGACAAGATATGTTTCTATGGTTTCTTGAGACCCCGCCACCCTCTGGAAAGGGGGGCTCCCATACAAATGAAACACAAATTTAAACCAAACATATCAAACATGAGAACTATCCCTACTGCCAAGGAAATTTGTATGCAAGGGTTTATGGTTTGGAAAAGTATCCTATGATAGTTCGAGACCCCTCCCGCCTCTAGAAAAAGGGGCTCCCATGCAAATGTAAAACAAATTCCTGCATAACTCGAGAACCAATCATGCAAATGGAACCAAATTTGGTATAGGCGAGTTTGAAGGCAAGAAATGTTTTTATTGTAGTTTGAAGCCCCTCCTCTATCTGAAAAGCGGGGGTCCCCATACAAATGAAACACAAATTTCAAACAAACATGAGAACTATGCCTACTGCTATGCAAATTTGTATGCAGTATGGCCGGAAAAATTTGTATGCAGTATGTCCGGATTTTTATGCTGGGATTTTTGGAGTCGGTGAAGGTCCTTATGATGGTTCGAGACTTCTCCCTCATCTGGAAGGGGGGGGGGGGTGCTCCCACACCAATGAAACACAAATTTCCACATTACTCGAAAACTAATCAAGCAAATGGAACCAAATTTGGCATGTGGGGAGTTTTAGAGAAGATTTTTTTCTAAGGTGGTTTGTAACCTCATCTCTCTGGTGGGAGGGGGGGGGGAGGCCTCTCAAACAAACGAAACAGAAATTGTAACCAAACATGAGAATTATCAATGCAACTTAAACTCAAAATGTGTATTTCTAGGGTAAGAAGCATGTACTGATAGAAGTTTGACCCCTGATTAGCCAAGAATGGGGGATGCATGAGTTACTCTCAGTGCTACATTATGCACAAGAAGTTGATCAAAGGTTATGCAAGGGAAAATTACATTCAAACTAACAGGATACGGCTTCGTGTGATGATACATTTTTTTGTCAATGAAATGCTTCTACGCAGAAAGAAAGACCTATAGAAACAACCGATCCAAAAGTTTAATTAGAAAACATAAATCTTTTTTTTTTTTCAGAAATTACAATAGTAAACGAAAATATTTTAACCAGATGCATTCACAAAAACAACATAAATGAGCAGGTTCTATTAAATTTTCATTCATTTTGTTGCATGCGTAGCAAGGCTCGCATCGGGTTCAGCTAGTAAACTATACAATTAGAAAGCATTACTTTTACATGAGATGTAATTCATCTTTTACAGAAATTGAGGAACGTAAATAATCATTTCTTGTAAAACCAAGTGTCTCGAAACCGCAACTTGACAAAAGGCATGTTTGATTGAATTATTTTTTCCATCTCTTTAAACTCCTTCTTATGTCCTGAAGGCCGCTCGCATATCTCAGTTTTAAAGCACCGAAATTTACACGATTTTTGAAAGTTTGTAATTATCAAAGCAAGTTCTCAATTCAAACTGTTAGTTCTGTGTTTTGTTTTTAAATTCTTTATTTGGGTGACTTTCAGCCACCTGTGCTGATTCATTATCGGTTAGTGCTCTGTGTAATTGCAATTAGGCTTCATGATTATTTTCACTCGCAAGAAGTAAAAAATGCCAAGCATTGCCATACTTCTAAGCCCGCAATGTCACAACGATTCCAAAATTGTTATTTAACTCATTGAATCACAGCTTTACGACAGGCCAACTACATCAGAAGGCAGCCATTGAGAGCAGTTAAACCTGTCGTAAGAGCAACCGTAAACATTTTTTTTTCTATCTGTCGACAACTCGTGCTCTGTTCACCTTGCTGGCTGTCAGTCTGCAGTTCCAGTTCAAGAAGGGAAAAAAAGAGAAAAGATCAACCCAAATAAGCGCGGTTGGGGTTCGTCGCTTGTTGAATGAATGCTTGCTGTTGCTCCGTGCAGCCTTCCATTGAACTACTACAGCAACGATGCCATGCTCGTAGTAGCTGCTCTCTACCCGCATGACACAGTAAATTGCAGAAAGGGAATGCTACCCGCAAGGCAAAACAACTCAGCATAAAAACTATCCGGTTTGACGGTTTTTTTTTTCTTGCCCTTTTCTCCCTGTCCACATTGGGGCAAACAAGCACCGACGTTGGAATTTGGTAATCTCTTTCTAAATCGTATCCATAATCGCAGTCCAGTCTCGCAGGCATAAGATCAGAGCGAGAGCCGTGGAGTGCATGCCTCTGGGATTTGCAGGGACGACCGGTTCCAAGGTTGCCTGCGGCAATAAATACCGCGACAGGGTTGCCGTTTTACGGGGATCGATTATTTTCCGACTCCGTCGAGAGTACTGCACTGGCGCTCGGCACCACGATGACGTGATAAATAATTGCGCTCTTGCTGAGGGATGCGAACCTCGAAACGCGATTTTTTTTCGCCGCACGTTCCACACACCATCGTTGTTGGCTGCATGCTGCACCACATTCCAACTTGCCCAACCACTTTCGCTTTTTTTAGGACGGAACAAGTAGATTTGGTTTTGGTATGTAGGTACGTACGCGCAGCCTCAACCTAAAGCCATCAACACGGATTGACTATGCTGCAACGTGATTTTTTTACGATCGATCAGCGTTGCATAACAGTCCTACCTATGTTACACAAATCAGCCAAACGAAGAGTTCGTTCAAACGGTGGCGAGATCCGATCCCATTCCAACACCGATAACAGCATTGAAGCTCGCAGCGGCGGCAGGTGGAGTGTGAAAACGGAAAAATCAGCGGGTGATTAAAGGAAATTGAATTCGAACCATTTGGATTGGACTTGCCGTAATAAGCATATGATTATCTAACTGTACACTGCTGCCCGCTTCACTAATCAGATGCAAATCTGACGGTATAATCTATCAGTTGGAAGAGATAAAAAATCAATCAAGGCGAATTGCATAATCGCAATCAACGGCAGCCATTGTTTCAGTAGGCCGCGACATTCCGAACCGTCAAATGTCAACGCACGAAGCGAAAGTCAGCGATGCCTTCACGTACGCACGAAGGGACCCCACATTTGTGGAACTTTGACATAGATAATTACCATCCTCCTCCATATTGGGTCAGCGGAGCACAACAATGAATGCCATTGTCTGCGGTCTGCGCTTGGAGCGATTTAACCCATTACTGCCCAGATGTACAAAAACTTTATTGAAATTGCATGAAACTTTCTAGTCTATCTAGGTATGTCGAGAAACGAGGGGGAAATGCATTATTTTCGTTTGGAATTTTTTGGAAGTTGAGATATCTGACGTATGAAATTTCATACTCTGGGCAGATACGGTATCAAAAGCGGAAATAATTTGAAACTCGAACAAAACGGTTTTATTTCATAAAAAATCAATCGCAACAATCATTTTCAAGATTTATGAACGCTTTGGTGTATCGAATTCAGTATCACTGAGTGTGGTACTTGAAAAAGCACTCCGAAGGGTGTAAACCCACATCACACTTTAGGCAAATATACGTAGTGCATCGGTTGCAATATGCACACCTTCGCTGGGTACCTGTCGGATTCGAATTGATTAAATGATTTGCTCCGTCAAATCTAACTTCCGATGACTTAGCGTGTTTGGGCTTGATCTGCATGAACTCGATCCTCGCTGGATTAATGTCACTCAGAAGTCCTTCGCAGATAGCTCTGACGAAATTGATCAATGGTCCATTTCCATGACTTTTTCTGTAGATATGCCAAAGATTAACGACACCACCATTCAGCACAAATCGGAAAAAGGGCCAATACCACTTCTTATTACGGATAGTGCAGCGGTATACTGCTCGTTGAGCATCGAATAGGTCAACGCCACCCATCCCTTTGTTGTACATTTTACAAATATGGGGTTGGAATACTGCTCCTCTCTTCTTCTTAGCCGGGATGTATCTGCTACATGTACCGCCACGTAGGACAATGTTGTCATCTTTAACATTTGTAGCCATATTGACAACATTATTATCATTCCAACGAACAATGATGATGTTTGTCTCGGTGTCACGCACAATGTCGTATGATCCTCGAGGTTGCTTTTTCAGAGATTCCAACGGTGCTTTTTCAATCCGATTGTTACGGATGGTTCCAACAATATTTATGCCCCTCTTACCAAAATCTTCAAGAAGGGCCAAGCTGGTAAAAAAATTATCAATGTACACGTAATTTCCGTCTTCAACAATCTCGTTGCTTAAGTTGGATACAACCTTCGATCCCAAAGGTTGTCCATGGTCACGATCGGTTTTTCCTACAAAGTATGTCAACAAAACATTATAAAACAGACGGGATGAACTTGATGAGATATCCGTCATGGGTACAAAAGCACCAAAATTTGTAGCCAAAACGAATCGGCTTTCCTCGGATGAATTGCTTCATAGAGTTCCTGCCGTAGTAAGGCTCCATAGCTTCGTCGATAGAAAAATGTTTTCCCAATGGCTGTCCCAATTTCTGAAACTTGTCATTGGCGCGTTCAATCAAGGGTCGAACCTTGTACAATTTGTCGGACCCATCATTAAGCAAATTGTCGTTGAAATGCAAATATTTCAAGATTTGCTCGAACTTATTCCTCGACATAGCATTGGCAATCAGCATATTGTATGTATCTTCTTTTGGTTCCCAGTAGAACCGCTTACTTGGTACTTTCACGTAGCCGGAAGCGAGCACGATACCTAGAAATTTGTACATTTCCGGTAGGGTCACATGAAATCGTGCATCTCCCTTTAGAAGTGCGTACTTATTTGTCTCTGTTGTAATTAGCCCCACAAAATCTGCGTCAAATAGGTGACGGAACATTTGAACGGCAGACCACTTATGTTTCGAACAGAGATTACTGAGATTTGGCGAATGTCCTTCGAGAACAACGGCTGTATTCTCATCCGAAGACAGGGTCATTTTTTCCCAGTGTCTGACACTTCGTTTCTTGCTGCTGGTTGGGGCGCAATCATGTGTTTGGCCATGTTCAATGTTGCACTCGACATTCATTCGTTCGTTGAAACCGGAAGGGCCGTCCTCCGAGTCACTATCTTTGCCATCCACGTCACTGTCTCCACCGCTTGGGGGCACGATGACAAAGTTGATTGAGTTTGTTGATGCTACCAGATTTTCGAAAGCGTCTTCATCCAAATCTATGAGATAGTTGTACAGCTCCTCCGGATTATCAGGAAGCTGGTGTATTCTATGGAGAAAATCATATATCGTAGTTGCCCAACGTATGAAATTTCATACGCTCAAAAGTAAACATCAATTTTTTTGCGACTTCGTTATTTTCTTCGGATCTTGTGCTAGATATCTTTTTTAACACTCGTCTAGTAATGTCTTGTCACAAATTTGAGTCATTTAGAATCTTTTAAGAAGAAAAACTTTGAAAATGTTGATGCTTACTTTTGCGGCTCCATTTATCTCGAACTTTACACGCTGAAAACACAACAAGACCTACAACAAATGACAGATGGAGTGACACTGACATAAAAAGCATTCTTAAATTGTCATGTGATATCATTTAAACTACGCTAAGCACTATTGTTTGGTAAAAATCAGCTTTTCAATAAGGGGTATTTTGGCGTATGAAATTTCATACGCTGGGCAGTAATGGGTTAAACACCAGCGCACAATTGGAAAACGAACCGAACCGAAAAGTTTCTCCTCTACTTGGTGGCTTGGCTTATTTTTTGCTAAATTATGCGCACTAACTCGAACCTCATTGGGTAAGTGTGAAAAAAAAACGAACAGCTGAAGCGCTTGTGTAAATATAAGGTATCAACTTTCATTGATTTCGCTGAATGTGTGATGATGCGCAAACACAAATATCAATCGTTTGTGGAATTCGGTGACGCACGAATTGAAGAACCTGTCCGGCTGATGGATCAGATTGGTCAAATTGTACAGTGGAAGTTGGCGTTAAATCACAACCGAATTCACTACTAAAGTCTGTATCCACATTAATCCGGACACCTTCAAATCATTGTAACTTTTGAAATATTGCACGTAGGAATGAAAAATTTCACTTTGGTATAGCTGAGAGTCTATGATGAAAAAGACTATGATTGATGTGATATATGATTTCATGTTTAGTATTCAAGATGGCGACGAAAGAAAAACAAGTGCGCGAGCGAATTTTGTACGGGCGTACGGCAAATACTGACTTGTCAATACGGGACCTTGCAAAAACATTGGATTTGCCTAAATCCACTGTTCACGATGTGCTCAAATCATTTTCGGAACGTTTGACGGTGGAGAGGAAACCGAGAAGTGACAAAAACATTGACCGAAAGGTGAAAAGGATTCTACCGAAAAACCCAAATCTCTCCATTCGAACGGTGGCTCGTAAAATAGGGATATCGTCTGGATTTGTCAAAAAATCAAAACAACGTTTGGGACTTAAGTCGTATAAAGTAAAAACAGTTCCAAATCGCAACGACAAACAGAACTTTGCAGTAAAATCACGGGCTTGACGTTTGTTCTGCGAATATTTGACGAGTTTTCATCCGTTGTTATGGACGATGAAACTTATGTCCTGGAGGATTTCAAGCAGCTTCCGAGGCTGACTTTTTATTCTGCTATGGCCAGAAATGCTACAGTTGAGCATTTAAGAACGAAGAAGGCATCAAAATTTCCCAAAAAATACCTTATGTGGCAAGCAATTTGCACGTGTGGCAAAAAGAGTAAATCTTTCGTCACTACAGGCACAATCAACAAGGAGATCTATCAGAAAGAGTGTCTGCAAAAGCGATTGCTACCCTTCATCAAAAGTCACAAAGAAAAACCTTTGTCAGAGATTTGGCAGAGCTACAACCAATCGAGAGATATTGGGCTCTGATGAAGCGGAAGCTTTCTGGAAAGAAGCAAGGAATCAAAGACATCAAATACTTCCAGCAAATTTGGACAAAGACGGCTTCTACGATTTCTGAAGAGTCAGTACAAACCCTAATGGAAGAATAAGTATGTTTTGTCTTCACGAATTGTTAAAACACATCCCATGAATCTGACATAAACAACTACGACGGAAATATAATGCGAAATTTATGTTTTATTCATGTTTTGAGTTGTCCGGATTATTGCGGATACAGACCTTATTTTTCCTAGTTGTGGCAGTCATGGAAACATCAGAAACATTGGCCTCCACTTGGACGAACTTTGAACCAAGGGGATGGCACTTTTGGCCATTCAATTCGATGCGGACTCGAACACTGAAAAATCTTCACATCCGGATGGCAGAATGCAAGCATCGTCCTGAACTGATCAAAGGTGCGAAGGGACCAGGAAACAGGACATGGAATCACTGGAGTAATCAATGGCGGCGGTCGAGTAAAAGTTGGGTGATCACTGAGAGCCGTTACTCGAGTTGCAAAGGAATTGGAGAGATGCTTCAAGCGCATGGGTTTTGGTCACCAAGCGAGAAACTGCAAAAGTCCTAACAGATCTGATCTGTGCAGGAAATGCGGGGAGAAGGGACATTTTGCAAGAGACTGCCCAAAGCAACCAAGATGCATGCAGGATGCGACGGAATGCATCAGATACTCAGTATATGAAAAGGCGACAGCAGTTCCGCAGTAATGGAGGTAACCCAAATTAACCTCAAGCCTTGCGGCAAAGCACAGTAACTGTTGTGGCGGTCAACATCAGAAACAAAGTGTGACGTTGAAATCATTGCGGAACAGCATCGTGTTCCTTCCGATAACGGAAACTAGGGGTAGATAGAGCGGTGATGGCTGTGGTATAAGTGATGGGTAAAGCTCGGTTCAAAGGAAATCGGGACGCACGATTTAATACACCACCGCGTCTCTTTTGGTTAGAACAAAAAACGTTTGACAGGCATTTGCTGATGTTTCATTGATGAAGAAATTCATCTCGATTGATCGACGCATTTCGAAACAACGGATCATGGAACTTGAGAAAAGAAAATCAATTGTGCACAAACATCTAGAGAATCCTTCGTGCCCAAGTAACATTGCCAAAAACCATCCAGCTTTATTTAGTTTTACTTAAGTTTTATGAAAGCCACTAGAAATCAATTCGGTTTTTATGGCAGCACTAGGTTTCAAATTTAAGTCAGGTTTATAAGAACCTACACAGCTTCTTTACAACGATCTTAAAACCTTGACTTCTAAAATTCCTTTTACTCCTATCAAAAGTTTTATTTTGACTGTATAAACTCATTAAATGCTGTTTTGAAATGCCGTTTTAGGATTCATTTATGTTATCTTATTATGGTTAGTTGAAAAAGCATTTTAGAACCATTTTGCCTACAGTAAATGCATTAAACGGCTAATTGGCATTGAGGAAAGCTCGCCATGTGTATGGGTATATGAAATAATTAAAATGTGGAAAAATAAATACACCAAATTTTAAATGTAATACAATTGAACTGAAGATCTGAGACAAACTTCGGTATTCGTTTAAATAACCTTATTGAATTCCATCAATTTTCAGTAGTTTCTTGATTAATTTATGAAATATATTTCTTTCAACTTTGTTTTTATTGTAGTAAGCTCGCATAATTTCCGAGGGGCATTAATTTTCAGCTCTTATCGTGCCAATATTCACCGTAAAATTAAAAGCGCATATGATTTGGCGCATGATACGCTATAAAAAAATCAATTTGTTTTATATATTTTGCTCTCAATCATAATTTCCCCCAACACTTAAACTTTTTTCTTAGCCATTATTTACTTGGTTTTACCCCATGGTCAACAGCCATTATTTACTTGCTTTTACCCCACGGTCAAAAAGCAAGCACGATTACCTTACGAACGAGTTTTGACGAAATTTGATGGCTGTATTTTAATGCATGCCGAAACATATGTCAAAATGTAAATTTGTTTTTGCTGATAAGTTTGCTCGGAAACTAATGATTTGGCAAGGAACCTGCAGTTGTGGCCTTAAAACCAAGGTTTTCAGCACATCTCACACAATGACTTCGAAGGTTTACATTAGAGAATGTCTGGAAACGCGGATTTTACCCTTCATTCGGCAACACAAGACCAACGTTATGTTTTGGCCGGATCTAGCCAGCTGCCATTACTCTAAGGAGGTACTAGAATGGTATGTTGCAAACAATGTTAATTTCGTCGCCAAAGAGATTAATCCTCCGAATTGCCCTGAGTTCAGACCGATCGAAAAATATTGGGCAATCGCCAATCGAAAACTTCGAGGATGCGGTAAACAAGTGACAAATGCACAACAAATGCGTTTGAAGTGCAGATCATGATGGCATCGATCACAAGTAAAGTGCGACAGTTTGTTAGAAACGGGAAATGGAATAACTTGTTAAATATCGTAAGAAAGCTAAATAAATACTTTTTTGTTTGATGTTTTGATCAACCGTGTATGTTGTTGAATTCTTCAGTTATGATCACTTGAATGCGTCCAAATTTACTTTGAATTGGGCTTTAGACTCCCCATTTAGGGAGCAGTGTCCAGTTCATACGACGGCTTTCGTGATCGCCAAAATCAACAGGATCTTTGTATGCAGCTACTATGCACCCCATGGTGTACGCTAGAGGATGCAGCCTGCTAATGCCTCTGGCAAAGTTGGAAGTTACACTATCGTACGTTGGTACCGACATCACTTTTCGCAAGGACGATCGTGAATCCTTCATCGATGTACCCTTCTGTAGTCCGTCGCTGATTACAAATATGAACTGGGGAGTGTCTGAGAGTATACCCCTAGCGACCGCATGCATAGTAAGGGCATGCGACGTAACCATGCCGAGGAAACTGGAGCCGAGGAACAAGCGGCGCCCTGCTTACTGGTGGAATGAGCAACTCAACAGCCGCCGCGCTAGTTGTCTCAGAGCAAGAGAAGTGCGTAGAGTATCGTTCCGAGCGGCCAGGGCTGAATTAAAACGAGAGATTAGACTGAGTAAGACGAACTGCTGCAAGGAGCTGTACCGAGCCGATGATATTAACACCTTGCGAAGATCAAAGGCCCAACATAGACTGCAGAGCTATGTCCAGAAAAACTGAAGGCTATCGTAGATGAACTTTTCCCGACACAGGAAGGCGTGGAAGAATGAAGTAACGCTGAGGGCACGCAAGTCTCGAACGAGGAGCTCGTGGCAGTGGCGAGAGGACTCAAGATGAAGAAGGCACCCGGAGCAGATGGAATCCCTAACGTGGCTCAGAAAGTGGCGAATTAGGCGTTTCCGGAAATGTTTAGAGGAATGCCGCTTCCCGGACAGTTAGAAAATACAGAGGCTAGTGTTGCTGCCGAAGCCAGGTAAGCCTCCGGGGGATCCAGCTTCGTATAAAGGGTGTATTCGATAAAAATGGCACACACATATATACTCATCAAAATTAAACTGATTATCGGATTTTCTTGAAATTTTCAGGGAATGAAGAACTACTAATGAGTTTTGATTTACAACATTTGTTCAACTTTGTTGATTTAAATGCATCAAATTTAAATCATGCTATTTTTTAGTGTGCCTACACACGTTGCTATTTTCTAGGAGTTCCCGTAATGTGCCGAAGACGCAGATGTGTTGTCAGCCAAAATTGTTATTTTCTGCTGAGCCTGGCAACCTGGTTTCTTATTTCTATAAGCTCAACTGTCAAAAGTGTTTCCCTGTGTGCCACACATGTGGTATGGATTGAAAATTCAAGTGTCGCAGTTATGAGTCATATTCGTCTAGTGTGTAAGACTAGACTGACTGATACACTGTTCTAGAAGACTTACCCTTAGTATACTGTGTATATTTCAAATAGGGCATACCTTTTACTCATTTTTATAATGTGAAAAAAGCGTAGTTTGCACGCCCACGGAAAAAGCAGTAAAAACGCGTAAAAAGTTATGGCAATGTTGACGCCGACGTTTCGAAAATGCAGAATGCAAACATCGCTTCGATTAAAGAATAATTTTCTTTAAATTTCTTTAAACAAACATAATACAGTTTTGATCCTGGTTCGAATGAAACTATTCTTGTGAGAAAAAGTTATTCTTTTCTAGGAGTAAAAGAAGCACATTTTAACGTATCGGCGATATTCTCAATAGGGGAAAACAATGCTCATAAAAAAGAGTATATTAGTTTTACCGTGGATACACGTTAAATTGAAGTCTACCAAATGGAAAGGTTAAAATATATTTTGATTGCTATTTTTATCACTATTTGGTGCTGTGGAAAGTGGAAGTGTCTTATATTTTTAATACACTACACGCGCGTTTGTAATTACTAAAACCTGAATAGAAAACGACTCAGTTTCGTTGAAAGTGGAACTACCCTAATTAGAGTAACTGAAGGGTTACTCACATTTGATTAACTAGGTCACCTTTCAAAATTAGAGTAAACATTACTCAGTCACGCTTGTTTGTATTTTTTTCAAAACTGAGTAGAAAGCGACTCAGTTTTGATGAAACTGAAATTACCCTAATTAGAGTAGCTATAAAGTTACTCATTTCTGATTAACTAGGTCTCTTATCAAAATTTGAGTAAACATTACTCAGTATGTAATTTAATTTTTTGTTTTATTTTAATGATAGCGTTGTAGAAAAACTTAAAATTTGTAAATCTATGGATAGATTGAAATTCATTTAATTTTTTTGTTGATTCAACATACAGTCGTTCCATCTTGAAACTTTTTGATCTACTGAACCTTGGACTCAACCACGTTTTTTGCATCTGACAGCTTCAATATAATTACTCTATTTTTATAAGTACACCGCTTTTACAATCATAGTAGCATTTACTCAGTTTTCTTATTTCAAGTTCCTCAGTTTTTGACATTTAGCATGAGAATACGAAACTGAGTGAAAGTTACTCTATTTAGAGTAGATCTGAACGAGCGTGTAGATTTGGTTTCGAGCAACTCTTTGGTTAGAGGTTTAGAAAAAAATGTTCCGTTGAATTATCTTTTATTGTATTTTTTTCAGATGGAGGGTACAGTGTCCCAAAACGTGCAGGATTTCTAGAAAAACTGGTAATCGACCAGGAAAGTTACACAAACAACTGTGCAGAGTTTAATGAATAATGTCAAGCCCAAAGTACGAGCGTTTTCCAGAAACTAAGATTTTTATTAATATAAACCAGTGAAATGTAACAGAAGGTTATTTTCCTCCGATAAATCAAAAACTGGAGTCAAAATATGTTTATTTTTCGCTCTTTTATTCGAAAATCAATGTTGCAACTACTTTTCGATACACTCTTTATTTTATCAAATTGCTTGTTTAGAAATAATTATTGCATCTGGATGCATCTGATCAGGATCAAAAGAAGAAGGTTTTCATTGATTTTTGAGCACAGAATTTATTCTATAATGCCTATTGCTAACTGTATTTAAAAAAGACAGCTGATATAGATGGATCTGATGGGATTTCAAAAGGACAGTTGATATAGATGTAACTTATGAGAGATAAAATAAGTATTTTATGATTTCAAATAAGTCATAACATAAAATTAAAATGCAAAATTCAACACATGAATAAATAAATATTAGCTGAAATAAGAATTAACAGGGTTGATGTGATCACCATGTGCAAACATTTTTAGCCCTGGAGATTGAAGGTGACAGCTCTATTCACGTACATTTACGTACATACTGAGGTCATCTCATATACAATAAGCCCCTCATGAAAATCTTGACACATCAAATGGATATGTGAAGAGTTTTCAAACTTCCAGGATCAAATATGGACATTTATCAGCTACCGTGTATATAGTTAAGGTATTGTTTTGATAATATAAAACGACCTCGCCAATGTTCCTTATCTGATGCTAGAAAGCTCGTCCCGATGCGGGAGCGGGGCACCAAAAAACAAAAAATGGGAAAAATAATTCCGACGCACAATCTATCTCAAGAATCACGATCATAAAACACTATGAGAGGGATTCCATTCACAACATCCTACGCAAAGCACTCGAAGAATCTAAACTTTTACCATTAATTTTAGTTGAATGAAGGAACATTTGTTTATTTTATTTCCGCGAAAACGACGCAGCAAAAGCAAAACACGGCATTTTCAAAGCACGGCTTGCTGCGATCTTCCCATATGAATTAACAATTACTTTAGAAAATATTATCAATTCTAAGTCAGATCGTGAATTGTATCTTAAAGGAAAAATTAAACTTCTATTTGTCTCTTGCCCATTTATTCTATTATATTTTGTCTATAATTTAACTAAACTGTAGCTTCTTTGGTTTAATTTTTCTTTGAATTATTAATTAGAAAAGAAAAGGATTTAGGAAACGGTATTCTACTTGAACAACTAAGATACCACAAAACTGAAGCAAATCATACTCAGAATTATACTGCCGAGTTTCGAATATTTAGAAAACAGTACCCGAGCAGGAACAAATAACTTGATAACTGGCGTTGGTATTTAAGAGCTCAGATTGAGAAGTAAAATACCTGAGAATAATGCCATTCTTCCCACAGTGTTATGCGAATACTAAATTGATGCAAACCAATACAAAAATAGTACGTCTCTGGTATTCCCAGATATCCGAAATAACAAGTTTAGTTATTCGAGAGATATTTTGCTTGCAGTTCTTAGGTATTTTATCTCTTAATCTGAAACATCAAGGCCAGTTATCAAGATCAAAATAAGATATTCATATGTTATTGTCTCCTGCTCGGGTAGCCAAGATTTCTAGGAAAAACATAAAGACCATTCTTGCTGCAGTAAAAAAAAGGTAATTGCCAAATTTATAATTTTATTTTGTATGAGAAATAGGTGCCACTTACATCAAATAACAAGAAAGTCCTCAAACCCATACAAATTTGTTAAGTGTTGGCCATTTGCAAGAAATGCAAAGGATTTAAAACTTTTTTCTATAACGTTCAACGCTTTTGAAGCGGCGAACCCTATCAAAACAAAGCTTCGAAAAAGGTAAAATTTGCTCAACTTAATTACCCAAAACCCCAACAGGTGATATATAATGCAGCTTCCCAAAAATCCAGTCTGTTAATATTCCTTTATAAAAATCAGCCCCACAAACAGCCCGCCAAGCTAATGATTTCAATTACCCAAACAGTAATAACCCACATCCCTCATTCGGATCACACTTCTACCAACCCAGACCAACTAAGCGCCATGCCAAGTGCAACCAACAGCAACAGCAATTCTCTCGCAAACAAAAATCTTCATAACCCAGTTAAGTAACAACATCATGAAGCGGCTTAATCTTCCTGCCCCCCACTCCCAACTTCCATCAAGTTCATCCTCCATCTAAGTACCAGTACTAGGCACTGCCGTTTGACGGTTGCCCGTCCGTGGTGAATATTAGGGCCTCACACACCCATGTCGTCGCCCGCCCGGCCGCGGCCACTGCCACTGCCGCCACCCCTGCCTGTACACACGAGTTGTGTCAGTTAATTACACCACACGTAATCACCACGGCAACAACGGGCGCCGGAGCATCGCTTCGAGTTCAAGTTGTTATTGCTGCTGCTCGGCGCACCTCATTTTTCTCGCAGCTCACAGCAGCAGTAGCAAAAAATGTTGGAGAAATGTACACGGAAACTGCAGTCTGATTTCGAATTTTTGCAACTTTTGGGAGGAAATTCCAGTTTCGTAACCACCACCGCCATAAAAGGTTATTGATCAGGTCTTATTTATTTACCTTCTTATCCTGTTGAAGCGCACTCCGCCCGTTTGGTTGAAAAAGAAAATTCGCTGTCTGCAACCTGCGACCTGCTTTCTCACGTCAAAGTACAAGTTTTTCCTGGGCTCGAATCAACTGACCGCAGCAGCGCAACTCGAATTGTTTTCCTCTTCACGGACCACCGAAAAACAAAATCTTAATTTGATTATAAATGCTGTGTTTCACACTGCTCTTCGTGCACTGTCTCTATCACTCCTCACTAAACCAAAAGCCAGCTGAAATGGAAAAACTATGTTAATGATCACTTTTACAGCTGTTTTCTTCTGATGGTTCTCTGGCTGTTTCAAGGGAGAAAAAAATCGATCCAGCAACTTTGCATGCACTGAAATGCCCCGAAGTGGCTAGGTTTTAGACAATCAAGTAGGCACTGAAAATCACACAAACACCGAAATCACTCTAGGCTAGGGAAAATGCGCAAAAAGCTGTACAATCACCAACGCTAAGCACGTCTCTTCTCGGCTCTCCAATCACCACTCTTGAAAATATACTCAGCCAAGAATGAGAGTTGTTTGAAACAAAACTGAATTTGATATCTCCGCTGGAACGCGGGACCACAGCGACGACAACGTCCTCCACTAAGTGCGCAGTCGGTTTTCGCTGCTAGAGAGTCCCTCACCTAGCTAAAACCCGTAGCAAATCAGGCAAAAACCGATATTTTCACATTCGATTATGCCGATTTCACAATTTTTCGTCTCTTTTTTCCCCCCTGCTTAAGGCAGAGATCCAAAGCCACACGCCGCGACTTGTGGGCTCTTCCACTGGGACGCCAGGTAGTGTACTTCGCGTGGCTACTTCAAAAGCTCCACCGCCAGCAGCAGCAAAAAAGACGTATTTTCTTCCTTTCGTCGTTGCAGCCGTAAAACCAGCGATTCAAACCGTGCACTTTAGACTTCAAATATACTAAATAACAAATAAATAGAAAAGCAACCGCTGGAAAAGCACTAGAAGAGTCACTCAAAACAAGGGCAAAACGAAGCGCGGCCCTCTGCGTTTAAGCATCGAAGCATCGATTCACCTAAAAGCAGACCTGCTCACTCGCGAGTAGACGATTCCTCTTTTCGTCCTCTCAAAACCACTGTTTATCGAAAACTAATCCCGCGCACATTACTCGGCAGCTGCTGAAGTCCCCTGCCCGGTTGTTGCTGGTGATCGCGTGGAAAAACACGAAGCACTCACCGTCGGCCAGCACTCACTCTCGCTCATCGAGTTCTCTCCCTCTGCAAAAGTGGAAAAAAAGAAGCGAAAAAAAATGATCAACAAATTTAGGTACCTGATTATTGTGCTGCATTTAAAAAACATTACTCAAGGTACCGTAAGGCAAAAGCAAAAGCCTACGCGCGGCGACCTGTTGATGTCTTTTCGCAACCTGTTCTGCGGCACCACCGCGTGCTACACGAAGAATAATGGTGTGGGTAGGAGGCGTGCGCGCGCAGATCGCGCTGGTTGCACTTTGAATGGGTTGCATTTCAACATGGCTTTTGGGAAAATTTGGGGTTACTGTAATAGCGGCACGAACGTGCGCTAGAAAGGGCAAGTGCAATCGGTCTGAAAGCGGTGGGTAATTGATTTTTTTTGGGTTCAGAGAAATGATTAAGTGTTTAGGCATGGCAGGCGACGACTTTTTTTGAAGGCGAATAAGCTCGAAATTCGGAATAGATCGCAGTGTGGAGAATCATATTTTACAGGTCAGATATAGCAGAATATTCCTTCACAAATTACTCGGGAATCAGAAATAGCATAATGCTGAAGCAAGTAACCAAAGTTAGGAATATATGACTTAAGTAGCTTGGTGACCTATACTGCCGTTCTACGCATAACTGTCCCATGTTGCTTTTGGTCAAATTGCAGCTTTTTCAATATATGCTTAATTTTTTAACTATACTATTGGATACAAACAAAAAATTATATACTTAGTTCTGAGTTTGTATCAAAAAAACATCAAGTTAGATTGTCCCATGTTGAAATTCTAGGCATAAAAGTCCCACTACGACATTTCTTAAGAGATCTTAGAAAACAAAATTGATTTAAGTTTACAACATTCTTTGTAGGAACTACTCGACACTCAGCATTGATAAGGGGCTTATATGTAAACTTAAACAATGACTTTGACATGAAAACATTGACATTAAATTGTCTGTATAAGCCACCATTTGCATTTGATAGAACTGTGTTTTTAATGATGATATGGTGATAAAAAATAATCAGAATCATGGTAGGAGCATAAAGAATAATGCACATGGCATGTGTATTTGAAAACGTAAATTCTATCGCCAACGATCCATCAATACATCATGCAGTGTGACTGATATGCCTAGAATTTTCTGCTACAAGGCAAGATTCTACGCATATCAGTCCCACTGAATATTTTACCTCGTATTTTACATACAAAAATAATCTTCTTGTTTGTAATACCACAGATTACATCGAAACTCAGCCACATCTTCAAATGCCACTCATAAATTTGTGGGTTTTACCACGAATCTTACCAGCCCTACACAATAGTGACGCAAAACTTAAAACGCTTTTTTCTCAACTACAACTTTTGCAACATGGGACAGTTATGCGTAGAACGGCAGTATAGCACTCTATTCGGCTTCAGTTTCAGCAGCAAGTTATAAAGCATTCTAAGCAGCTTCTAAGGAAATATTCAACAAGGTTGCCATATTCACAGCAGGGGTGTTATGGATAATACTTTTCATGACATCTGCAGATGTAGATTATTGAATACTGACATTTCCGATGCGGATACGGATGCGTATGTCAATAAGGATGTAGATGAGAATGAGATTTTCGAATTCAAGATCATTTTTGTCTCGTTTGGTTGTATTTTTATGAAATACAAAACAGTTGTTTACTGGCAAAACAGCAGTAGAAATCGCTAAACATTCTCCAAACAACTTACTTACTTAAAGGGTAAACACGAAATTATTGCAACACTTAAAGGGTGTCCACGATGAAATTGCCACACACAAAATTGATTCGCAAAATTCGAGTTGTCATCCGATTGCCATCAAATTTTCAGGGATTGAGAAATAACTATTAAACTTCATTTTACCATTTTACTCGTATTTTATTTACAGTCCATACGCAAATGCCCGCACCTTGGCCTTAACCCCGGCCATAAGATTCTGCACAACCTGTGAATCAACCGTTTTTTGCATGTAAACCCATACTTTCTTCAGTTCCTCGACTGTCTTCACTACCTTAGGTCGTTTAAGAAGGTGCTGCTTCATAATCGCCCAGTACTTCTCGATGGGGCGGAGCTCCGGAGTGTTGGGAGGGTTGAACTTTTTCGGCACGAAATTGACCTTATTGTCCGCATACCACTTCAGCACGTCCTTGGAGTAGTGGCATGAGGCCAAATCCGGCCAGAAGATTGTTGGGACGTTGTGGGCCTTCAGGAGAGGAGAGACAGCCGCTTCTGGAGGCACTCTTTTATGTACACCTGTCCGTTCATCGTGTCCTGGGTCACAAAAGGTGCACTCCGCTTCCCGTACGTGCAGATGGCTTGCCAAACCAGGAATTTCTTCGAAAATTTGGACATCTTCTGAGTGCGGACATGCTCCGGAACGCTGAACTTATCCTTGGCCGTGAAAAACAGGTTGCCGGGGATCTGTTTGAAGTCGGCCTTCACATATGTTTCGTCGTCCATGATGCAGCATTCAACTTTCGTCAGCATGTTGAGGTACAACTTCCTGGCACGGGTTTTGGCGGACTTGTTCTGCTTCTCGTCGCGATTAGGGGCCTTTTGTACCTTGAACGTTCGAAGCCCAGCCTTAGTTTTGGCCTTCTGGACAAAACTTCGGCTTAGGTGCAGCTTCTTAGCCACATCCCGAACGGAGGCGTTCGGATTTCGGTTGAAGGCCCCAACTACGCGGTTGTAATTTTTGGTGTTGTACGGAATACTTTTTCCTTCACTTCTGGGCTTCCGATCGGTGGTCAACCGTTCCTCGAACCGCTTAATCACTCGCGACACCGTGGAATTCGCGATTCCCAACGTTTTAGCGATGGAACGATGCGAGAGATCCTTGTTCTCGTGATGAATGCGCAAGATTTTATCACGCACGAGCTGTTCTTTCGACTCCATTTCCGCGAGTTTTGATCACAGGACTTTAAAACTTGCAGGATGTAAATAATGCACTATGAACTAAATCCACCCAAATTTTTATTAAATTCTACCCAACGGTTAAAAAGTTAGAGCAATTTCATAGTGTGGCAATTTCATCGTGGACACCCTTTACAACTTTTTTTCTCGCTGGTCAGAAAATATATAATTTTACACAATTCTTCTTGGAAGTGTATTGTTTACATCCTGTGAATTGCGTATTTGTGTGGTTTGGTGCAGTCAAGGTGGGAGTGAATAAAGAGGAGACACGTAAAAAAAAAATGTGTACATCCACATGGCAAATCCAGAGCCGTTCTATCGTGCTTTGGGAAAAATGCTGCAAATCTGTAATCCAACCGTCTCAAGAATACGAAAAAGGTTCAACGACCGGTTAACTTTGGTTCACAAGAACGAAGCAGCATATAGGAAGACCGAGGGAAAGGTTAAGGGTAGTTTCCCAACATTTCAACACGTAATTTTGTCAAAAAGCTGCTCTTTTTCGCAAAATTACGTCCAAAAGGTTTAGGTAAGATCTGGATTCAAGGTTCAAAACTTCCTCAACCACGATAAACGGCAGGAAACTGTTTCCAAGACCCGTGTCAGGAAGCTCTATACGGAGATGTTAACCAGATATAGTTGCTGTGGTGCTGTGTTGTTATGGATGACGAAAAATACGTCAAAGCTGACCACTAGTACCTGCCAACACCTGGCCTCATTGTTATTCCTCTACACGACCATAAAATGTTTAATATTATTTCATGGAAATTTTTTTAGCCTTCTTACATTCTAAAATAATAAATTTACTGCGAAACATGAGTGAGTGTCTACTAATGATAGTTTGAAAAAAGTGAGGCTTTTTTTATTTATTTGCATAAAATGTGATAAAGTGATGTTTTAATTTAAATTTTCCAAGTTTTACAATTAATTCAAAACAGTTTGTTGGAACGTTTGGTCATGTATAATTTACTGCATTTTTTTCGTGTACACAGAAAAAAATAATTAATTTTAATAAGCGCGTAAAATTCCCCCTCGTGTAATTCCAAGTCAAAGGAGCGTAAACAACCATATTGTTTGCAATCTTTCATACAAGAGGCTAGATTCAGGGGTTATCTGGCTTAAATTTACATGAAATATCCCATTATTTTCTGCCAAATCTAGCATTCCCTTTATGTGCATTAGATAACGCAGAAAATTCAGTGTTTCTTTTTATCTGTGTAGTATTTATCTATCCTCATTTCAGATCTTAAGAGCTATCCCAGAGCTCACATTGAATCTGAACAATTCTCTAATGTACATTTTCTTGCAGCCTTGTCTTCAGTTTATGAGAAGCATTCAGGGAACTCTTATTCAGCTTGTTTGCTGCTTACAGGTGTCTCGTGGATCTTATTTCGAGCTTGAACAGTATATCTTAGGAGATTGGGAAATTTTTGGAGCCTCTCGTTGCTCTCAAGAAAGCTGAGCATCTCGCTACTTGAGTTGCAGAAAGTTTGCTCGAAACACGCTGTAAGTTTTCTTTGGAAACTAGCCTTGCTTGATGTTCTCTCGAAAGATGCTGCATGTTCTGGTGGAATTTTATCGAATTCCTGTCGATTCAAATTTGAATTTACAACTGTACAGCTTACAGTTTAATTGAAACATGTAGGAAATCCACATGCAAACTGTTTTGAACTTACTGGAACTTACATCCTCCTATAATTTGGTTTAAAGTTTTCGTGAACTGTATTAGAAGTTTCCAGGGAAATTGTTTAAAATTTCTTTAGTGCTTTCTGACAAAGTACTTAGAGCTTGTTTAGAGTTATTTTGAAACTTCCTGGAAGTTTATTAGGAATAAGGCTTGTTCACGACAAAATCTGGACAGATTAAATTTGGAATAACACAAATTTTCTGTTAGTTCAATCCAAGATGCATTTTTTATTCATTTAATTATGCATTATTAGTCATCTTAAAATTAATTACAGTTACTTAATTAGGCTGCATGAAGAAACTACGAACTTTTGAGTTTACTCCAGCCATAAGGGGTCTGTGCAGACTTCTCGGCAACCGATTTAACCAAGATTTTTGAAATGTTTCTATAGTTGTAGCTTGTTGTTTATATCGAGAGAGTTCTCCTTTCACGAGAGCCCAATACCGCTCCATAGGCCGCAACTCCCGAACAAGCCTTAGTCCGCAGTGTGGAAAATCACATTTTCACAGCTCTTTAAGTCGGGCGTAACATAAGATTCTTTCACTAATGATTCGAGAATCAAAAATAGTTTAAAGCTGAAGCATTCGATGTTACCAAAGTTATATGGAAGGTAGTATATGGTTTAAGGGGGGATATACAGTTAGAACGAGAAAAAAACTAAGTTTTGAAAAAAAAATTCAAGAGGAAGTTTTTACTCAAATCAATCGAAACTTTTTTACAATTATAAGTGTATCCATGTAAAATACAAAAACATTTTTTTCAAATGTTTTTCAACGAAATGGCGGCCGTAAGAGTGCGTTGAAAACGTCGTTATTTTTTGCTTGTGCCAGCTCTCCAGGTCACAGTTTTGATATGAAATCTGCTTATCTAAAAACATTACATTAGTTACGTTTACAGTTTGTAAATGAATTGACAAAAAAAGTTAAAAAAAAAATAGTTTAAAAAAACTTTTGGTGTAACATTTTTGAAAAAATCCACATTTTTTCGGCCATTTGCTCACATTTTTTCATATTTAATAATAAAATATTACAATATTTTTTAATTTATATAGAAGGAAATACTACAATAAAGAAATCCTATAAGTTTCAGCCTAATCGAATAATTAGTTTTCGAGTTATCACCGGCATAAACTCCGAAAATGCTGTTTTGAGATAAACGCGTTGAAAGTTTTAAGCATCCTTTTATGCCTGCTGCGCGCGAAAAATGCGAAAAGGCGCGAGAAACACTTGGAGTTCGAATTTCGAAAAAAGGGTTTCAGGAGCGTATTCTAGGGGTAATTTACTAACTTTTTAAGCAAAAACAAAAATTTGAATTTTTTGGTCATTCTAACTGTATATCGTCCCTTAAGTAGCTTAGTTGGCCTATACCATTCTATCCAGCTTCATTTTTTAAGTCGTTCTATGAACTTGGAAGTTCCTATATCTTTATGGGATAGCATTCTAAGCAGCTTCAAAAGAAGTTTTCAAATAGACTTCCAGCAGGGATGTTATGGATATGAATTTTCACGACACCTGCGGATGCTGATAATTGAATCCTGACATTTTTCCTGATTATTTTTCTATCATCTCAAGACCTTTTTCGCTGAATGGCATTCATTACAGCGGTATCAATGAATTTTCTGTAAAATTTGAAAGTATGCTATCGAAAGTTCACCTTACTATTAAGCGTAAACTTTGAGGTTCGGTTAATAACTTAGAAAGTTAGCTGAACAACATTCTTATCATGATCTAGTGGTAAGCTGATTAAGCCAATAGAACCCCTTTTAAAGGTACTTTTGGTTGCTTGGGGAGCTCTTAAAAGCTGCCGCAAGAACTCACCTTGAACTTGATCGGTTCACCAATGTACATTTTCTTGCAGCCTTGTCGTAAGTTTTTGAAAAGTATTCAGGGAACTCCTATTCAGCTTGATTGCTGCTTACAGGTTTTCCATGGAACTTATTTTGAACTTTACGTTATACTCTTAGTAGATTGGGATCATTTCCATGCCTGAAGTTACTCAGGTTTTCTTTACTTGCTTGCACTCGAAAGGACGTTTTCATCAAGACATGCAGAAAGTTTGCTCAGAACTTGGTGTAAGTTTATTTAGAACTTGCCTTGCCTGATGTTTGCTTGAACAATGCTGCCAGTTTTAATGGACTTTTATTAAATTCCCTTCGGTGCAAACTGGAATTTCACTTGGAACTCTTTTGCAGTTCTCTCGAAATAACCTTGCAGTTCTATTGTAAAACATCACAAGTAACATTGATAAAACCATCTAGCTTTATTCAGTTTTACTTAAGTTTTATGAAGGTCACTAGAAATCAATTTGGTTTTATTATGACAGTAAGAGGTGCCAATAGGATTAAAATTTTAGTCAGGCTTACGAGAACCTACACAGCTTCTTTACAACGATCTTAAAACCATGTCTTCTAAAGTTCCTTTTACTCCTATCATAGGTTTTATTTTGAGTTTATGAACTCGTAAAATGCTGGTTTAAAATTCCGTTTTAGGTCTCATTCAAATTATCCTAGTCTGGTTAGTTGAAAAGGCATTTTAAAACCATTTTACCCCCAATAAATACATTAAACGGCTAATTAGCATTGTGGAAAGTCACCAAATGATCAAATAGTTTTATAGTAGCCATTGCGAAGATAAATAAGCTTTTTGGCAAAACTGTGATTTGTCATATAATGAAATATATGAAATAATTGAAATGTGGGAAAATAAATACACCAAATTTTAAATGTAATGCAAATGAAGTGTAGAACAGAGACCAATTTTGGCATTCTCTTAGATAACTTTATTGAATTCTATATTTTTTTAGGAAATTCATTATTAATTTATCGAATACATTTGCTTCAATTTCCTTTTTGTTGATATAAACTCGCATAATCTCCGAGGCGCATTTATTTTCAGCTCTTATCGTGCCAATATTCACCATAAAATTAAAAGCGCATATGATTTGGAGCATGATACGCTTTGAAAAAACTCAATTTGTTTTGGATATTTTGCTATTAAACAAAATTTGCCGCAACACTAGAATTGTTTTCATAGATATTATTTACTGTTAAATGAATCAGAAGAGCAGAGAATCGAACAAAGCAGAACAACAAAAATCAACCACGATATCGCCGTGAAGTTTGACAGCTGTGGCCATTTGGCCTCATGCTGGTTTTGATGGTAGCCAATAGGTTTTATGAAGGTTCTCAAGTGGTCATAACATATTTCACTAGAACATTTTCAAAATATTTATGGTCTTATAATGATTTCATTAACTTGTATTCACAACCGTCTATAGAGTGGGCCACTTTGTACACATTTTGGCTTTGAAGAGAGAGGTGTTGGTGACAAAACAGTTTTGAATGTAGTTTTATCAACAAAGCCGGATGAGTGCTATACGGCTGGGATAAAACTAAAATTGTTACTTGGGATAGAAAACTCTCTTGCACGATGGAACAAACTAGCTGCAACTTGATGGTATTTCACCTAAAATTTGTTTGAAGTTTTTGTGAAATTTATTTGAAGTTTCCAGGAAACTTTATTGAAGTTGCTTGACAAGTAATAATCCTTAAACTTAGAGTTCACGTCAAACATTCTGGAAGATTATTTGAGATATGTTTGCAACATCTGTGGAGTCTGACTTACTTACTTTCTTGGAAATTGCTTAATGTTTTCTTGGAACCTCCCTGAATGTGATTTAGTTGAGGTTTATTCTGAACTTGCTTGAAGATCCATTTGATCTTGTTTAGTTTTGATTCATATGTAAAAAGTTTCTCAGCGTTCTCATGGAACTCTTGAAGCTCTCTTGAAACTTGAAACCCGCCGATAATTGTTTTTTATGGAAATAGATTCTACAGTAGAAACCCAAATTATTTTTAAAATTATCTTAAGTTCCCTTGGACCTTGCTGAAAGTTCCCTCTAAATTAGCATTAGCATTAGCATTAGCATTGACGTTTGCACACCTCGTGGATGGAGCTACGATTAGGAATAATTCGTTGAAGATATTGCATGTCACCATGAAACGCAACCGGTTACCGATACGTTTTTTCACGCAAAAATCTCCACGAAGACACTCCTCGATCGCTCACCTGGCCACGTCCATGCAACTGTTGGTGATAGGGAGGATTTGTTATCTACCTTAAGAAGACACGGGGAACCCACGTAGACTTCAGTAGATATTAAAGGAAAACGGAAATGAATAGTCGGAGAGAATAGATTAACAGAATGCCCTGTTTGGTGTAAAGAACAGAAATTTAATCAAAAATGGTCGTTGGGAGCATCTAGTCTAAGAAAGTTAAGTGATGCTCCATTTCTCTTCAAAACGGTTGGAACTTTAGCATTAACTAAAGTCCTAGCTCCTTATAGCTTATGGTTATAGCGCCATTACTCGCTCTCTGAAAAGAGAAGAATGTCTGAAAATATAAGAACGGATAGTGAAAGAGAACTAGTCAGAATGAAGCCAAAAATAATATATACTGTCACACCCAAAATCACGTCCAAATTCTACATTTACAACAGCTTCTTCGATGAAATCAGCTTCACGAAAGTGGTGAAAGAACAAACCTTTTACCCACATAATCTTTTCATAATAATATAATTGAAAGTAAAAAGGAAAAAAAATGGAAAGAGCTCACCAATATTTCAAAGACGTCCGCGTTCCGTTTTGTAACCAAAGTGATGATTATCCACAGTCGGTTCGTCAGCTTCTTAAACCAGTAGAGGTGTTCTCTAAGCCAAACTTCCCCGAGTGGCAGATATGGCTGATTTTACCCCACTAACCTTGCTGGAAGTTCCCTCTAAATGTGCCAAAAATTTCCTTGGAACATACCAAAAGTCCGTTCTAGATTGCTGAAAGTTCCTGTTCTAACCAACTTTCCTTAAATTTCTTTGGAACTTGTTGAAAATTCCTATGGACTTTATTGATTACGCTTTTAAGGCCAGTATCGACCTAAAAAGTAAAGAGGTTACGGTAATTTGTTCAATATTACCAAGCGGAATTTTGACAATTGATCTGCATGGAACGAAATGTCACATTCACTTACGGAATAATCGAGCGGAATATTTTTCCGAAAGTAAAAGTGACAGCTCCCATTAGTTTGAGTTGAAATCTTTCAAATTCCAATTATATTCTTTGTTCTTTTCAGGTGGATACTGCTGCAGAAATTTCTTTTTGAGTTTTTACTTTTCCTTTTCAGTAAACGGAGTTTAACATGGGTTTAGGATAGAAAAAGAAATTTCTTTCGAACACGATACTGACCTTTAGAAACAAGCCGAAACTTCTTCTGGAACTTGATATAAATGGCTTCTTAACTTGTTAAATGTGTCTTCGTAACTAGTCTTGAAATTCTGCTAAACATTCTCCTTTAGACTTTCACGATGAAGTAAACGGCCTTCAAACTTGCCAAAAAATGCCTCGGAATTTGTCAAAATGTAAAAATTGTTTCTTGAATACATTCCACGGTAACTTGTTCTCCTGGAACTTGTTCGACGTTCCTTAGAATTTGAATTAACTTGGAATTTGTTGGACGTATTTCTCCTAAGCAACTGAAGAGAGTTTTTGTGGAACTTGCTGTTAGTTCCTTCGGAACGGTTTCTTGTAAATTTTCAGGAAGCTAACTCTCTTTACAAATTGAATCCAAGCAGCACACAACGGTCAAAAATGATTGCAGCAACTCGATTATGACTTAATTGAGTCACAAAGCGGTCACCTATACTGGTTTGTAGCAAGTGAGATACTAGGAAGACACTTTTTGGAGGTTTCCTTGTTGGAACTTTTCATGGAACATTCTGAAAGTTTTCTTGAAAACATGTTGGAAGTTCCTTTGTTTTAAATTGTTCAAAATAAGTTTGAAATTTGCTTAAAGCTTGTACCACGCTTCTTAGGAACTTGACGAAATATTTCTAGAATAATGTCAAAATCAACATTTTCATGCAATCAAAAATTTCCTGAAGTAATCCATCAAAAGTTCTTCTGCTACTTGTTTAAAGTTTCTGTGTTTGATTGAATAATTTTTCGTTGAAATCCATTCGCTCTGAAATCTGCCCAAAGTTGTTTTGCTTTTGGAAGGAGATCCTACAGCAGTGCCAGGAGTTTTCTAACGAATCTGAAGTTTAATTGGACCTTACTGAAAGTTCTCTCCAAACGTGCCTGAAATTTCCTTGGAACGTACTGAAACTTACTTAGGAAACTTGATTGAAACATTTAGGAAGTGTCCTTGAAACATGTGGGAAGTTTCCTTGAAACTGTAGGAAGTTCCCTTGGAACTTGTTGGAGGTTCCCTTGGAAAGATTTTTTAGGAATTTGTTAGAAGTTATCACTGCATAGAAATTGCAGAAAGTTCACCTGGAACTGGTTAGAAATTCTCATCGAACTCGTTAAAAATTAGCTTGGAGCTTGTTGAAAGTTTCCTTGAAATTTGTTGAACGTGCCGAGCATGTTGGAAATATCCTAAGAACTTGTCAGAAATTATTTTGGAACTTGTTGAAAGCTCCCTTGAAACTTTTTTGAAGTTCCATTGGAATATGTTGGAAGTTCCCTTGGAACTTGTCGGAAGTTCCCTTGGAACTTGTTGGAAGTTCCTTAGGAACTTGTCGTAAGTTTTCCGGGAACTTTTTTGTGATCTTGTTGGCAGTCTCTTGGAGCGTGTTGGAAGTTCCCTTGAAACTTGTTGAAAGTTCCCTTGGAACTTGTTGGAAGTTCCGTTTGAATTTATTGGAAGCTCTGGAAGTGTTGGAAGTTCCCTTGAAACTTGTTGGAAGTTTCATTGAAACTTGTTGAAAGTTCCCTTGGAACTTGTTGGAAGTGTCCTTGAAACTTGTTAGAAATTTCCTTGATAATGTTGGAAGGGTTTTAAAGAAATTTGTCGGAAGTTATCGCTGCTAAAAAAATTGTAGGAAGTTCCCTTGAAACTTGTTAGGAATTCTCATGGAACTCGTTGGAAGTTCCCTTGGAGCTTGTTGGAAGTTCCCTAGGAACTTGTCGTAAGTTTTCTGGGAACTTGTTGGAATTTCTTTGTGATCTTTTTGAAGTTCCCTTGAAATTTGTTCGAGGTTCTCTTGAAACTTGTTCGAAGTTCCCTTGACACTTGTTCGAAGTTTCTTGAAACTTGTTGGATATTCCCTTGGAACTTGTTGAAAGTTCCCTTTGAATTTGTTGGAAGTTTTGGAAGTGTTGGAAGTTCCCTTGAAAGTTATTGGAAGATTTCTTGAAACATGTTGTAAGTTGGAATTCGTTGGAGGTTCTCATAGAACTCATTGGAAGTTCCTTTGGAGCTTGTAGGAAGTTCCCTTGAAACTTG
>JASCZW010001836.1:0-74371 GCA_034211315.2 Aedes japonicus | reverse complement strand
AAAGAACGGAGCGTCGTGTGGTGCTAGTCGCCGCCAAAGCCACACTAAATAGGAAGATAAATGCTATTAGACGAGCCTGCTTCGAGGGCCTGTATTTGAAAACCAATGCGAACTCATGGGGTGACGCCTATCAAGTGGTAATGACCAAAACCGAAGCTCCAACCGAGCCATCCTCAGAGCTTCGACCTCCCATAACTGCAGAATTGTTCCATGACAATAACAACGACACCGCGGAAAAAGGGAATGAGATGACTATTACGAATGATTAACTCATTGCGATAGGGAAGTTGCTGAAGGTAAACAAAGCGCCAGGACCTGACACTATGTTGGAATGTTCAGGGTGGTGATGCAATGATGTTTGGACGAGGGCGTCTTCCCGGATTGCTACCGAAAACAGGGAAGGCTCCAGATGATCTATCAGCATACCTTCCGATATGCTTGTTGGACACGAAAGGTGAGGTGCTGGAAAGGGTCATCCTCAACAGGTTGTCGAAGTGGACAGAGGATACAAATTACCTGTCCTACAACCAGTTTGGCTTGCTCAAAGGGAAGTCAACGGTGGATGCCACCAGGTCCGTCACCAAAACGGCAGAAGTGGCAATACAACACAAAAGGCGGGGAGTTCGCTACTGTGCAGTAGTCACCATGGACGAGATAAAAGCGTTCAAAAGCGCCAGTTGAGAGGGTATCGTCAACTCGGTCCAAAGCCTCCGGGTCCCTTGGTACCTTTATAGTATTCTGGGCAACTAGTTTCAGATCGGGTACTATAATACAACACAACGGTGGATCAGGAACGTGTTCAAATCACCGCAGGAGTTCCGCAAGGCTCAATGCAGGGTCCGAAAACGATGTATGACGAAGTGTTGAGATTGAAGTTCCCAAACCGGATAAAGATTGTCGGTTTCGCGGATGACATTACCCTAGAGGTCTATGGAGAGAGTCCATAGCGGAGGTGGAGTCAACGGCCATCGTGCTCCATCGATATTGTCGTGAGATGGATGCACTCCAGGAAACCTGAGCTAGCCCACCACAAAACGGAGATCACGGTAAACAAAAATAGGGGTGGGGAACTAGAACCTGGATGACATGCTGACTCGATGTCAAGCTGCGTGCTATGGTCCGATTGATGGACTCACTGAAACGGTCTTCGAGCATCTTTGTCTCGGCCAGACGGTGGACCTCAGTTGTTCTTGTCTTCAGAACGATGATCATCCTGAAGAACTTATTTTGAACACACTGAAGTTTCAGGTGATTTGTTTTTACGCAACTCTCCCAGACTGGCATGCCGTATTCTATGACCGGGAGTATGATTTGCTTGTAGACAGTGAACTTGCTTTTGAGGGTATAGCTTGGGGTTGCTTGGGGTAATGTTGATCAATGGGTATAGTCGCTTCAACAGAACGTTACACTTTGTATCCGTTTTGTCAACCTGCTCCCTGAAAATCAGCTTTCGGTCTAGGAAAACGCCAAGATAGACTACTGAACTGGCCCAGTCAACCGTTGTGTTGTCAAGACTAATTATACAATTATCAGGCGGAAAAAGTCTTGAAGATTTTTAATATGGGGAGAGTATGATCTGGGTCATTGCTGCGTTGATACAGATCTTCCATACAGTGGAGTATTCTAACAGGATATTCAGGCTTCGCTGCAGTTTCGCGGTGAGCGCTCCTGTTATTCTACCATTGTGGTCGACTGCGGTACAATCGGCAAACCACGATAGAGATCCATTTTCAGGGAGTAGGGGTATGTCCAAGGTGAACAGGTTGAACAAAGCAGACCAAAACAGATAGTTTTGAATTATCATCACCAGGAAGACCATTATGCGTCATTATGCCACACGTAATCCAAGACCTTCTCATTGTCGAGTAGTGCCATGGCAGATGCTTTCAATACAGGCTTGTTCCACCTGGGGATGGCGATGCCTCGGTTCAGTTGGTGTACTGTGGAACGACCATTTTGGTAGCCGAATTGTTCGTCGAGCCAGATGTTGTGCTCGTCAGCAGATGTGAGAAGCTTACCGGAGCGACCCTTCATACCTCTCACGCCAAAGTCACGAGTACGAATTTCACCTCCGGACACGTTTAAGGTATTTGAGTGACTGCGACGGATAGATGAGCCAGCACAGGGTTGAAAATCTCGATAATCAAGGAGCTAAAACAAACTAAAAAATCTGACGGTAGATCGCTTTCTCAAACAACTTTGATAATCCTGAGAGAAGACTGATTGGTCTATAGCTCTAAGGATATCAATAACCGTTCCTAGGTTTCTGGATTGAGATGACTTTGGCTGACTTCCGAAACGAGGGGAAGTAGCTAAGTCTCAAGCGTTGGTTACAGAACAACGACCAGAAGACCCTAGAACTAGGGGCTCAATTGTTTGAGCTCAAGTTCAGGTTAATGTCGAAACCTGTGGCCTTCATGTTCTTTGATGATTTGATATAGGTCAACAGTTCTTCAGCTGAGATCTCCAATTCTTCCAAGAAATCATTGGGACTATGATGGATGTTGTTCGCCAGCTCGCTAGCGACAGCTTCGGGCGGACTGACCATGTTTTGTCCTAGATTGAGGGAGCTGACGAAGTGTTGACCTATCTCAGCAGCCTTCTCTGCAGGAGTTATCAAGCGATTCTTAGAGCCTTGCTATCTAGTCGGATCAACGGTGGAATGGGTCTTGGTTTAGTTTTTTTCAAATTTTTGTCAACTTCCAAAACGGCTTTCTACAATCTGGAGAGAACGGATCTTGTCGGCAAAATCTGAGGTACACCATTCTGGCCAATAATTTTTGTCATTCGGCTACAATGACTTTTTAAGGTAGGCAGACCATCTCTCTTGCTTTGGGGTGTCATCGCGAAATTGTACCAAGTCTTCAGTGGGTCTATCAATGGGTAAAGAGTTGTTTACTTGATCAATATTAGGAAATGTTACTCCCGGGCCTGGAAGATCGCCGTTCGATGTAATCAGCCGACTCAAGGTACATGTCACGTCAATGTATTGTCGGAGCCTCTCCTACCTGGAGCGGTGGTAGTTTCCTCTGGTGATCCGATACCGGTTGACCAAGGAGTCAACTTCGGCCACTGGATACTGGTGCGAGCCTGGGTAGGAGTATTGGTGTAATGACCCTCTTCCAGATCTGCCCGTAGAATGATCCCGTTTCCGTTGCGCCGGGTGTTCTCCTAGGTTTCGTGTTTCGCATTCAGGTCGCTGGCGATGATAAACTGCCCCTGCCTTCGAGCCAGCTTGCGGATGGCAATTCCTAGGACCGACATATTGTTCCGTGAATGGTGCTGGATGCTTAGGACATCCTGATGCTGATAAGCCCGACGGCTGATTCGCCCTCAACTCCGATGGCTTCCATGAACTGCAGCTGGAAGCTCGGAAGCATGTGGCAGTTGATGTTGTTGCGCAGGGTGATCGCGACTATTCCTCCATCAGAACCGCAACGATTAAGTCGCACAATCCGATAGCCTGGGATGGAGACGCATAGCTCAGGCGTGAGGTGCGGCAATAGAGATGTCGATGTCCTTCCTGTTGAGGATGTCACCGAGCTCAATCACTTTGTTCCGGATAGAACAAGCATTCCAATTTATGTGGGTTTACGGCCCATGCTTACGGCCCATAATATGAACGTCATCGTCACAGATGTGGTGGCATCGAGCGGCAGGGACGTACTCAACGGTACAGTTCTTGGACGAACTCCATTATTTGCTCCGTGATGTAGAGCTGTTCATCGGCTGGTGGTTGCGTGAAGATACAGCCACCCGGGTTGCACCAGTCTGGAGGGGAAGCCAGCGTGGGGACGGCGGCGGTTACCGCGAATCGTTGCTGAACGGAGGTCAATAGGCGGTTGGTCTGGCGGGGGTTTCAATAAAGCGGCGGCAGATTTGGCACTTAGTCCCGGAGTTTCGAAGAGTGCTCTTCGTTCATCGGAGGAGGCGAATGGCGTTGGAAGAGCCGGGACTTGGAGACACCTGTTTGGGGATCGCCAAGTACCCCGCACATTTGTGGCAGGGTCGATTGCTGCTTTCGTGATTCGAGTTGGCGCACTTCAGTGGGGTACCTTTGTCCTTTGAGGCAGAATCTTCGGTGATGGCACACTTGCCACGCCGCGATTTTATGTGACTGTTTCGGGTTCCGTAGCCGAGCATAAGTCAGTTGCCAAACTCATTAGAACGTGCTGCTTCAGGCGATACGAGCCCCACTCGACGATAATGTTAAAGAGGGCCCACAGGAACCCTTCTCAAGGTGGACCAGATACAGTTGATCCCGATGATTTCCATGTTGTTGGCAACTGATGGGGAACACCATCTGAGGTTTCAGTGTCACCGATTGCCGCTCGAAAATGGTTGCTTCTGGATTGAATTCCGGAAGGCCGCGCAGAATCATCTTCAAAAGCTTGCTTCCTGGTGCGTCATGAGTGTGGAACTCGTGTTGCTTGGCGACCAGGTGGGCGCCAACAGCACGGTAGTTTGCTTCCGTCGAGCAGGAAATCTTATGATTTCGACAATCTACTTTCTAGGACATGTGGTCGAAGAAAATCTTAGTCCCAAATTTCGATCATGAGGTCGTTGCCCTACCATTTGTATTGTGTCCAGTGTGTTTATTCCAGGAAAGAAGGTTCAATTTATGAGACTATAAAATGAGTATACGGACACTGTCTTTCGCAGAATCCAAGAACACCTCATCTGGGATTCCAAGAATCCATGTCAAGGGATCCTGAGAATCATTTTATTTTTGAGACTCAATGAATCAATTTTTCAGGATTCGAGATTCGAAAAATTATCACATTCGGAAGATTAATCATTCTTTAAAATATATTTGGAATATCTAGGAATTTAAGAACTTTCACAGGATTATCTAGCTTCCAAGAATCGCTAAACGCAAGTGCGTATAAAGACTGTACTCGATAAAATTTGGACACACAAAATAGGTCACCAAAAATTTTCCTTGGGCCCGATTTCTTCAAACTTTCTAAAAATAAAGTACTACTAAATGGTTAAGTTTTGACATCATTGGTTTATTGAACCTCTTCTCCCAACCCAAATTCCCGCACCTTTGCCTTAACGCCTTTCATCAAATTTTGGGAAATGCTAGGACCGACTTGCTTACTTACTTTTAACCACGCTTTCTTTAGTTCAAGTTCATTTTCTATCAGTTTTGGAGTTTTAACGAGCTTTGCCTTCATGATTGCCCAACATTTTTCAATTGGGCGAAGTTCCGGAGGGTTGACCTCTTTTGGTACAAAAACTACATTATTATCTTTGTAGCAGTCTAAGACGGGCCGAGCATAGTGGCAAGATTCCAAATCCGGCCAAAACAGTGTCGGGCCATCGTGAGATCTCAAGAAGGGCAGAAGTCGTTTTTGGAGGCATTCGTCCTTGTAGATTTGTCCGTTGACGGTCCCAGAGGAGATAAAGGGCTGACTCATTTTGCCACATCCGCAGATCACTTGCCAGACAAGGAATTTTTTGGTGAATTTCGACAGTTTCTTCTTCCGTACACTCTCCGGAACGGCCAACTTAGAGGTGGCGACGAAGTGTTCCTGTCCTGGAATTTGTTTGGTGTCGGCTTTAATGTAGGTCTCATCGTCCATCACAATGCAGAATGGTTTTGTGAGCCATTCCCTGTGCAGTTTTCTTGCACGAGTTTTGGCCACCGAGTTCTGTTTATCGCTCCGGTTCGGTGCCTTCTGGACCTTGTACACATGTAATCCAGAACGTTTCATTGTTTTCTGCACAAAACAAACTGAAACTTTCGCCTTTTTCGCAACATTCCTGATCGAAATGTTGGGATAATGCTTAAATTGGTTCAATACCATCCTGGCCTTCTCCGGATTTGATGTGCCACGTTTTTTGCCACTACCATTTTTCCACTAGGTTGTCTTACGGTCCTTGAGCGTTTTGATCACATGAGATACGGCTGAATGTGCGATTCCGAGCTGTTTTCCGATCCATCGATGAGAAGCGTTTGGGTTTTCAAAGTCGCTGCCCAAAATTTGTTGGCGCACTATTTCTTCATTCGAAGCCATCACTGAAATCACTTGACCAATTTTCACGAAACTCATTACACAATTGACACAACACAATGAAATATATTCAGTTAAAATTTCAATAATTTTTACCCACACGCTAAAAAGTTACGAACAATTGCGTGTGTCCAAATTTCATCGAATACAGTCTTTACTCACTGGGACACCCTTTATGTTCAAGATATATTTACCGATAATAACCAACCAGAAAGTTTGAATATGAATATCGATGTATAAAAAAATTATCCCTGCAACTACCCCGGAAACAACAACCGAAATCCAATGTTACCAGCATTATCGAAAATACCGTCCCATTTAACTCTATCACACATGAATTGAATGCAAACTCTCGTTCGACCCCATCTCCTAATGGATTCTGAATGGCATATCATCCTCTTCGATCAATCGATTCTACTGTTGAAATAGCAACCCACCTGGCTATCGAACGAAATGCACTCGAACTTCGTAGAACTCTATGGCAACATGACACTAATGAGAATCTCCATTCTTCCCACCTGAATTCCCATTCCACCCCGCCACGCCCTCTTCTCATTCTCACACAACAGGATTAATTGTATCCACCACCATTGTATCGGTGTACAGCATAGGACTGATCGCAATCGACCGCTACCTGTATATCGTCTATGGCCTTCAATACCAGCGCTACATCACACCCAGCCGGGCAAAACTTTCAATCGCTGCAACCTGGTTGATTGGTAAGAATCCTTCCCTTACTATGTGCTCCGACTTGATTTCCATGATTTGGAAAACATCGTTCAAATTTCCAAGAACCACCCTGAACTAACGTTTCGATTGTTGCAGGTCTCATCATCGGCTTCCTGCCCGCGTTCGGTTGGCGGGGCGATACCGACGGGGGTCGAGTCTGCTGGTTCGTTCGGCTGGCCCCACCGGCACTCATTATACTGACCACCGTGGTGGGAATAATCCCTCTGATTGTGGTCATTGTTCTATACAGCATCATTCTACACAAAGCCCTCCGACGAGTGGCACAGTTGAAAAAAGCGAGCCGTGAGCAACAGGGTGCCATGGCTGGGAATTTACGATTGTTCCGCGGAGGGGCAGCTGCTACAGCCGCCGAACAACCCCTGGCGGAAGAGCAGGACAAACCGACGAAATGCTTCCGGTGCTGCAAAAAACGCTCGCCCAAGACGATTGACAGCCGTGCCAGTGGGAAACATCCGACCAAGTGGAAGGCAATCAAGGTGGTCATGCTCACGACGGGGTGCTTCGTAGTGACATGGCTGCCATATTTCATTGCAAGTACCATGTTCGTGTTGTGTGACCCAAAAACGAACCAGGACCTGTGCCGAGGTCTGCAGTTTGCCATCGCAAGCCCTCTGGCCATTCTCGGATTCACCAACAGTCTTCTTAATCCCCTTATCTACGCGTGGTGGCACAAAGGCTTTCGAACATCGATGAAAAAGCTGTGGAGAAAAATGTGCTCCTGTTGCTGCCAGCGAGACGACGATAAATCATCCGCACAAGATCCGGCACAAGAAGCGTCGGGCAGAACGGCATCGACCAGCAACAACAACCAAGCCGCAGCCGACGTTGTCGTGTATGGCGGAAACGACGCTAGTCAACAGTCTCGAGGCTCAGATGCTACAACATCAACAACCACCAATTCCTCCTTCGCTTCTAGCCCACAGTACCGTAACTCAAGAAGTAACGGTAGCCGATCGAAGCCCACATACAGCAGCGACACCGGTGACCTGGAAAATCGAATAACGGCCACGGACATCGATCGTCGGCCCCATCAGACCAGACTTTAAAGAGCAAAAAAAAGATGCCCCAGAAGTAGTGACTCTCTTTCGTTCCAAAAGATTACCTCTATAAAGCATTGCGTGTAAGAATGTTATTTCTAAGCTTGTGTGAGTGTGTTTGTTTGTTTATATAATATGGCCTTACGTCAGAATAACGAAGCGATTCAAAGCAAAGTCAACAATAATAATAAATTGTTTGTAAACTCATCGCCGCGCTGGTTCGAGTGCAAAAACAAAAAGAAACTGTACCTCCCATTCGGGGAAATGCGGAAAACAATTTTCCCTACTTTTGCTCAGCCTACAAGCAAATTTAATTCCATTTTCCAGCGGTTGCCTTGGAATGTTTGTCGCTGTGCCTGCCACTGTCGGGGTGAAAATAAATGAAATAAGCGGAACAACCGAACGTAAACAGTGCCTTCGTAATGCAAATGTTTCGATAATCAAAACACACCCACGCACAGCGAAGAAAGGTAATTTGTCCTATCAGATGCTGGTGTTGGATTACGAAGATGTGTTTTGATTCTCGGGAAATTTGCGCATCGAAGGCAACTTGGTTAGGCGGCAGACGTGTTGGAAAAAATGTTTGTGAAGACCGGTTCACCGTATTCTATAGACATTGTACACTTTTGTACCCTCTTGGGATGGCAATAGATCCAATCGACCGAAATATGCTACACTCTAGCGAAATCGAATTTATATGTTATGGTGTTATGTCCTCCATCATCAATCAAATGATACTTTAGTTGACACAAAGTATGAAGCGTCTCCAGGAAATCGTGCAATACAATGGACGTAGGATACGTTGAAGTTAGCCTTTGCGTTGGGAGGTGAATCCACTTTTTGACGTAGGATTATAACGTCATTGTTTTTCTACACTGGAGTACAATAGCGACCGTCACGAAAGGCGGTCAGGTCTTCTTATTCCAAGCTTATTGCTTTCACAATTCGCTTAATGCTTGCTCTCAACTTAGTGTTCTAGATGCACTTCCACAGTTAATAATTGAGAGCCTTCGATGCCAGGTACCATTTTTGCATTAGTATGGTTGTGTGGCAAGTACAACCATACCCTATGCCCAGGGAGTCGAGATATTTTCCTTAACGAAAAATTCCTAGACCACACCAGGAATCGAACCCAGTCACCTCCAGCATGGCTTTGCTTTGTTGCAGCGCTTTTAACGACTGAGCTAAGGGAGGAGCCAAGCGGTCAGTTTTTGAGCGTTAATGTCTCAGTCATTTCTCCGAAGAATTTAAAACTGTTAGCGTTCGCGATCGTTAATATTTCCACGAGTCGATTCCAATTTTAAAAACAATTGATTCTCAACATTATACTATTGAAAATAACGCAAACAAAAGGTGATCTTTTATAACTTCGTTATGCAGAGTAAATTTACTGAGGGCCGAGGATTTTCCTATCACAGACTTCAAATTGAAGTAAGGAGATCTCATATGCAGCAGTGAAAGGTATAAAAGGGGTACACCTTCACAAAATGCCTCTTCCAGTTCATTCCATCTTCTCGCATTGTGTGATGCACAGTCCGACCCCGGTATGGGGAACCCGCGCGTGGAGACTTCGGCTCAAGCACGACTGGGAAACGTTCCCGATTGAACTCACCAGACGATATGCTATTGTCGAAAAAGCTCTTGGCTAACAACCGCTACGCCGTTCTGGAAAACGGTGATGAAAATAGTAAAATACGAGAAAATGCCGCTACTATTCGTGAAGGGATTTCCAGAAGGTCTCCTGGAGAAGGCCTGCGGTGCACAATCCAACAAACTCTGTTTGCAAGGTTACAAGATGATGGTTTCGGCGCTATCCCATTACAACGCGGTCAAGGAAATTTTAAAACAGGTGAAAGTGCAGTACTTCACGCACGACATCGAAGCAAACAAACCATTCATGTTGGTTTTGAGTGCCGTACGGAGAATCTGGTCGATGAATTAAGATCCAATGAACTAAAACTGATGCAAATCAACAAGATGCGTCAGCACGACGTCTCTCGAAGCTATCAGGACCAGCTGTACCAGATTCATTTCGAGAGAAATTCAACGTGTTTGAAGAACATGCAAAACAACAGAGCCTTGTTCCACATCGTCGTTGAGTAAGACCGCTACTATCCGATCCACCGCGATGTCACTCAGTGTCAGAATTGCCTGATGTTTGTGCATGGCACCAAAAATTGCTACATGGAGAAGCGCTGCGTCGATTACGGAACATGAACCCGACGCCTGTGAGCGGATGGAGGATTTTGACCCAGTGTGTGCCAACTGCAGTGCGGCACATAAATCAACCAGTAGAGAATGCCCCAAGTGGCTGAATTTATCTGAATTCGCAGAAAATCGTCAGCCAACAATCAACCTGGCCGTCGTCGACGATCTGGTCCCCCTCCGGCCTTCATGACTGAGAACTTTCCAGCTCTCCCACCATGCCAATTACCCCCAAACCGTTCGCCTCCCAGTCGGCCCTCTGTTCAGCATCGGTTTACAGCTGCAGCAAAGCACACTTTCTGAACCGTCGTACTCTGGTGATCAATGGCTCAATACTAACAACGGAGGAAGTCGTTGCCATCCTGACTCAGGGCACCACCATCAAGCGGTAATATTGCTCTCACTTGCACTATTCTTACATAAAAATGTCCGGAGAATCGAATGGTGATAGTTTCGTTCAGGGTTGACCACAGTAAATTGTCCATTTTACCCGAATTCCCCACATAATTTAATAATATCATTTAAATCATGCTGTTTAAAGATCGACGTCTGCTTAACATTGCTCGCTTTTGCACTGTTCTTATGTAAAAATGTTCGAAAATCGAATGGTGATGGTTTCGTTTAGGGTTGACCTCAGTAAATTGTCCATTTACTCGCTTTCCCCACATAATTTATTAACCTCATATACCATAATATTGCTCTCACTTGCACTATTCTTACATAAAAATGTCCGGAGAATCGAATGGTGATAGTTTCGTTTAGGGTTGACCACAGTAAATTGTCCATTTTACCCGAATTCCCCACATAATTTAATAATATCATTTAAATCATGCTGTTTTGAAGATCGGCGCTTGTAACATTGCTCGCACTTGCACTGTTCTTATGTAAAAATGTTCGGAGAATCGAATGGTGATGGTTTCGTTTAGGGTTGACCTCAGTAAATTGTCCATTTTACTCGCTTTCCCCACATAATTTATTAACCTCATATACCATGCCGTTTTGAAGATCGGCGCTAGTAATATTGCTCTCACTTGCACTATTCTTATGTAAAAATGTCCGGAGAATCGAATGGTGATAGTTTCATTTAGGGTTGACCACAGTAAATTGTCCATTTTACCCGAATTTCCCTCATAATTCAATCATATCATTTAAATCATGCTGTTCTGAAGATCGGCGCTTGTAACATTGCTCGCACTTGCTCTGTACTTATGTAAAAATGTCCGGAGAATTGAGTGGTGATGGTTTCGTTTAGGGTCGACAACGCCATCGATTACGATCTGCATCCTGAATTAACTGACGACATCGATCGGCAACTGTAGTAGATCGAGCAGGCAATCACCCAAAAGCAACACAGGTGAGCAACTCCTTAACTATTGATAGTCTCACCATTCAGACTGCAATTACTTGAACAAAATCATCAAGGTGGACCTCAGAAACAATGATTTTGCCAACAAGATCCACTCTCTCCCAGCCGTTCTGGAAAATTGTTATTAACTATAAATTAGAAGAAAAATTAGTAATCTCCATTTAATTCCAACTATCTTTGCTTATCTTCGACATATACGCATATTTCGTCTACAATGTGCAGACTTCTTCAGTGTCTCGTACTAATAACTCGACTGGTCGAGTTATTAGTACGTCGTCCGCATACTAGAGTCCGCATACTGCAGACGAAACACGCGTATACGTCAGGACGAGCAGCAAAGATAGCCGGAATCAAACAGAAAACACCAATCCTTCCTCTCCCTCTATTAACAGGTAATCCACTAAACAGCTCACACTTTCTAGGATTCAGTTTATTGGTTTTTTCCGTGCTCACATTATCACTCGCCCCACCGAACCACAGATAACCGAAATTAAAATAATGCCCTAAAACCAATATCAAAGCAGTTAGCAACAAGGCATCGACACCGTGGTGATACGGCAAATATGGTCATGTCTCCCTAGCAGCAGTTTTTTGATCTTTTTCTGTACTGACTCGATCACTCGCAGTGCCAAAAAAAACAAAACACCGAAAACTATAGATAACGCGCCAAACCCTATAAGAAAATTTAACATAAGAAAGAACCAACGTAACTGTTCGCATTAGATGCTCGAGGCACTCTCCTTCCGTAAACTTTGAATATGTACAACTACACACCCAGATCTTCCCACAGAAACCTGCGAAATTCCACCGAACTCTCAACAGCCAAGCGCTTGGCAACCCCACCTTAACGGCCCCGGCGAAACTTCACAGTTATCTGTAAAAAAATTACCGGTTTTCGGTCAAATCCCACCGAAATCCGCCAAACCGGACTACCAAAAGCTCAGCTGCCGAGAACCCGGCAAAAAAAATCCACAGATCCCTCCAAAAAAAATCCGAGTGTGCACATTCTACAAACAACCCTACTTCTGGAACTCACATCTGCAACAAGCACGTTGAGCGTCCCAAAGAGCAATCTAAACCGTAAATTACGATTGAAGGATTTTGTGGATTTAGCATCCCTGGAGGCATCTCGTGCCTTCTGGCAACTTTACGCTTCTATTTCTAAGCTCATCATTTTTGCACCACCCGGGGAAAAGACTTGGTCCTATACTCAATGATTTCATTATCTCCAATCCGCTCAACCAATCGCAATGTTTTGTGATATAGTGGACGGATTATTATAATTTGAGATAAATCAATGCAGACGTCTTCCAAAATTGGCAGATCGACAGGCAATTGGTGGAGACCCACCTGGTACCTCACATCAAGATGCTTAGAGGCGAACCGGAAGATTTGATGAGCTACCTCCCCCAAGATCCACTCTCTCTCTCAGCCGTTCTGGAAAATAACAAAAAAATTGAAAACCTTGCCTAACTCCATTCCACCGATGATCCTACTAGAAAGCAAATAACATCCATCTGTTTTCCAATAAATTTCCAGAGCAATGAGAAATCACGAACTGTTGACCTATAACAAAACGTCGAAGAATATGAGGTTTACACAGGTTTCGTCAAAATTCTGAATTTGGAACTCAAGCACTTGAGTTTCCAATTCAACGAACATCGATAATTGCCTTCAACTTTGCTACCTCCCTCGTGTTGCAAATCAGCTTAAGTCATACCTATCCTTAAACCTGGTAAAGATTCTTCCTCTCCCAAGAGATATCGACCCGGGTTATTCAAACTATTTGAGAAAGCAATCTACCGTCGACTTTTTTGCATCTGCCGACGAACTCAACATCTTGCTTGATGTACAGTTTGGTTTTCGACGCGGTCGATCAACAATACATCAATTGAACTGAGTCACTAACATCCTTAGGTGAAACAGGTTTGTTTCAAAAACATCTGTCATGGCCCTTCTTGACCTGGAAAAGGCGTTTGACAACGTCTGGTAACTATCTCTCAAACAGAACATTCCGTGTTTCGCTGCATGGTGCAGTTTCCTATGCGCAAGAGATCTCCGCCGCCGTTCCGCAGGAAAGCATATTATGTTTGTCGCTGTTTGCCGAGCATACCGCAGTCGTCCACAATGGTAGGGAAGTAAGAGTGATCGTATCGAAACTGCCGCGGAGCCTGAAGTTTCTGGTGAAGTATCTCACAGATTTGAAGCTCTGCATAAAAGCAGTGAAGACCCAGGTCATCCTCTTCCCTCACACAAAATCTCCAAAACTTTTTCCAGCTGAGGATGTTAAAATTTGTCTAAATGATGGAGCGGCCAATTCAGTTATCTATCTTGGTATTATACTAGCTAGTAAAATGAAAAGGTTAATAAAACTGATACAACGTGTAAAGTTCTATTGAAGTTAATGTTCCGCTTGCTAAACAGAAAGCCTACATTGTCCCTGAAAAACAAGATGGCTATCTTCAAACAGATCATACTTCCGGTTATTTAGTATGACATGCTGAGAGTTCCGCAAAAACACACCATCAAAGCTTCAGTGGGTTCGAAACAAGTTTCTTAGGATAATCCTGAACACACCTCCGCGGACGAGAACTTCTGAGCTCCACCGTCTGGCCGAGATTAAGACACTCGAATATCGTTTTAGTGAGACTACTAATAGGTACCGGACAAGTTGCCACCTATCAGACCACTAAGTCATCTGGAACCTGGTATTCCTCCCCTAGGATTTACAAATTATAGTTATTGCAGTTAGGTGCATCGTACAATTTTTGAGTTTAATCTCACCAGTCTCCATCAGGAATAATATGTAAATCAAAATACTAAATTAACGAAACACACCACTACACAAACAAAAGAAACAAACTAAGTAGAAGCTTAAAGGGCTATGCTTAACAATTAGAAATGTAAAATCAAATGTCTAAAAATTGATTAAAGGGTTTCGATCAAAATTTGGTCGACGCATTTCCTTTCATCGTGCATTAAAAATATTTGCACACCACCCATTTTGAAGATTTGTGGTACCTCCAAATCGCGACGATAAACAAAACACGTCGTCCAAATTGAAACTTTACAAATGGTAGCCGTCACGAAATGTAGAAACAAATGATTATAACATTCATTACAAATTCCTACGTAGTCCTACCTCACCTTTGCGTACAACCTCATTGGGTTGTCCCTTGCGAATCCAATTTTTCATTTCATTTAAAACTTCATTCGTAAGCATCAATGAAATTTCAACGCGTTCGACCAATTTGAGGATCCAATATCTGAATGGTGCGATCTGACCTTTCATACCAAATTAAATTCATGGTAAGATGTTCAATAGGCTGATGCAAAATTTGAAATATTTGCTCCCCTAAGCTTAATCGACGCCAATTTGGGTCCTGATAGTCCCCAAAAAATTTTAACACATTTGGTTTTAATTTGGCTTTGCACACGCTATTCAAAGTTTGTATGGGAATTAGTATGAAGAATCTCAAACTTACATTTCCAGATCCCTAACATCTTGATATTATGTCCTTAAACCAAATCTTATATACATTCATATAGTGTAAGTTGTCAACTATCAAAATGCCGAAGATACCTGACATGTAAATTTTATACAAAAATAGTTATTCATCAAATATAATAATAAGAAATAAAAATATGTAATGTAAAGCCAAATTAAAACCAAATGTGTTAAAATTTTTTGGGGACTATCAGGACCCAAATTGGCGTCGATTAAGCTTAGAGGAGCAAATATTTCGAATTTTGCATCAGCCTAATGTTCAACCACATCACGAGCTTTAGAATAACTTTTCTATATTCAGTAGCGTCTCCTTTCACGGTGGCTGGGTACATTTACCCTTTATTATTTCTCGACTGCCTTGCATCCAATTTTAGGTATCTGAGAAAGTTTTATGGTAAGATTAACTTACAAAAAATTGAATAAAGCTACTAGAGAACAGCTGAAAAATCAGGGCAGCATTGTTCGGATGTGTCCATTGTGGTCTTGAACACTATTTACGGTGGATGAGCAAAATTGTTGGTTAATTTTTGCCAAAGGTCATTTGAGCATAATTTTATGCAAAACAAACCATTTTTTATGAAACCAGGAGAATTGGACGAGACGTTTTTTATTTTATTTTTAAGAACACCTGAGCAGCGTTGGAGTTTACCGATCCAAGGCCACTGGTGAATTGGAGTTAGAATTTCAACCTATGTATTTGATTATAATCCCATACGCTGTGGTAGTGCCAAGAAATCACATCCGTTTCTGTTTTCATCAATAAGAAGTCATGAAACCTCATGACAGTTAATCATTGTTTCATGATTGAAATGACTGATTCGAGTTCTGCAAAAAAGAATTATTTTTTAATATATTTTGAAAGTTGGAAAATCAACCTAATTCATCAAGAATCTATTCATCTTCTATAAGTATTTCAACCTTATGGCTTTCACAATTCACTTATTGCTTGCTCTCAACTTAGTGTTCTAAATGCACTTTCACAGTTATTAACTGAGAGCTTTCGATGCCATGTACCGTATTTGAATGAGTATGATTGTGTGGCAAGTGCAACCATACCCTATGCCCAGGGAGCCGAGAAATTTTCCTCATCGAAAAATTGCTAGACCAGACCGGAAATTGAACCCTGCCACTTTCAGCATGGCGTTGCTTTGTAGCTGCACCTTTATCCATTGACCTAAGAGAGGGGCCCTAAGAATCCATCCAAGAATATCAATAGCCTCTTTACATCAATACTTCTGACCATTGATTTTTTACATGTACAGTCGTCAACCAGGGCTTCCAGCTCCATAAATAAAGTTTTCAATTAGGCTTAGTGACGTTTAACGCATGCTCACTCCAGCTCCATTTAGATCAAAGGATTGCAAGTAAGAAGGAAAATCATTTGGAGGAAAACAAACCATCTGCATGTGCCAGAAAGGGAAAGGTGACTAAACGTCAAAAAGCCTAATTTCAGGACTTCAGCTCTTGGTTTAACCCAACTGTTTCATGATTTCATGCCTTTCCATTGTGTCGGAAAAATATATCCTGAAATTATTCATAACACGAAGACACAACGTATTTATGATATTATGACCTGTATTTCTTATTTTAAAGAACAGATTATTTCCCGTGCAAAAGAGAGAGCGGATGTTTGCCACAATCCACTGCCGTAGCCTACCAAAATTGTCAATTAGGCAGCATTCATTAATTATGTCACGCAAATCTGGCCGAAAATTAACCCCCCCTCCCCCATGTCACAAATTGTCACAATTTTGTAACCCCCCCAGGCAATTATGTCACGTTTTTGTTAACCCCCCCCCTCCCCACTCAAAACTTTTTATTCAAATAGCCAATATTAGTCACAAAAAATCATTTTTATTTCATACAGAAACAAATTAAACTTTCCTCATATTATATCAAATTGCATTATCAAATAATACCATTCAAAAATAGATTCAATCCTCAGTCCAAGGGTTTTGCAGATGTTGGTCAGCATTGATGACCGGGAAGATATCTGCGTCCGCTGAAGCACTCGTAATGGTTTCTGCCACATCAGTCAGATCAAGTTCTTCGTCATCTATCCATTCGCAATCGAAGTTGTCTTTGTTGGTTACAACCATACATTCCTGTTTACGTTTTGCCACAACTTTAAACGGACGCAATTTTCTCTGAAATTGAACGGATGTATGCTTGTGCATCTTTATGTGCTCGCGAAGCATGACTAAAGATGCAAAGTATAGGCCACAGCTGGAACACACTCGTTCGTTCAATGAGTTTTTAATTGAAGGACAGTAAAGATCATACGGAATCGTTCCATATCCGGACATCGATTTAGGTAGAATCTGTTGAGCTTGTAATGAGTTCAATACGAACATTGATGGGAAATGCTGTGGTTCGTCCTTCGATGACCCAATCAATCCTCGAGATGTTTGCGTCAGAGAGATTGGTGGAGGCAAAAATCCATTGCAGATAACGTGATCGATGCTACTTCGCAGTGGTGAGCAGCATTTCCTGTAAAAATATAAATTTATGCACATATAACAATTATTTGACCATCAAATGCATCTCAAAATTTTACCTATCTGTGCATTTCCGTATCTGGAGTAAATATTGGCTGGTTCGCACATGAGTTCCAAACCAGTGTTGGTCATAGTCACGAATTGACTTCGGATCTATTTCAGAAGCATCAGGATCGATATATTCAGCCAACGTCGGATGACCGTCGATGACCACATCATTCCAGACTTCTGCCAAAACTTCACCAGCGTACTGAAAATTTTGCTTCTCCAAAGCTGAATCAGTTGTACGCAATTGGGAATCCAGATGACTACCAAACTGGTCGTGTGGTATTATCAATCCAGAAAGCTCCTTACTCAAGGGTGACATACGTCGCTCCACTCTATTGAAAGCACTCCTTCCCGGAGCGTTCGTTGCAATGAACAGCGTGTCAAGGTTGTACTCTTTAAAATGGTGTATTGCTATCTGTATTACCTTGCGATATCTCGGATTTTCATCAGGTCCACCGTCGACTGGTTTGACCAATCCATCAAACTTAAAAATACCATCAAACGATTCAAGAGTTAGAAGCCGCTTGATGTCTAACGCATGAGAAAACGCCGTTGACGAAGCGTGTTTGCCTGACCGAATTGCAATGTAAGTGGGGCCCGAAAAACCAACAGCCTCCGGTTTGCCAAGACCATTCGGTTTGATTTCGATTCCAGCGTACACGGACGGAATTAGTTTATGCTTATTTGCAACTATCCAATCGTGGTCAGGAAGCGTGATTTTGTACTCCACATGCATAAGCATGGGAGACTGCTTATTGGCAGCCGTTAGGCCTATCGCCACTCTCGCCTTATCATCCTGACTGATAAATCCTACTTCATTGGGCCCTAGCACAGATGCCAGTTCTTCCAATGATCTTATGGTCGCTGTACAGAATCGGCCATCGGGATGATCGTTGTGTTTTGCATTACTTGCGCGCATCAACTTCACTGGTACAGTATTTACGTGACATTTACCTTGATGGGAATTGGCTCGTTTTGGGATTAACCGCAGATATGTTGCTGTTCTTTTGATATTGAATCCCTTGCCTTGTATTGCAGAAGTCAACTCATCTAAAGTTTTAACGCTTCTGACGCTCTCATCACTGCGCTTTTCGTGGGCCGCAGATCCATGAAGTGCGATATCGCATATTGCCTTGAGCAGCTCCGGTTGCTGCTCTTCAACACGAGGGCGGCCAGGAGAATTTCGGAATGAAAGATAATTTCCTGAAATTTGATATTTATATCTACTGTGCAAACAAACTAGTTAATATATCATATTTACCAGCCTCTGGGATGTCCCGAATTAACAGTTGTTTAGCCTGCTTCATTTTCTCACGATGCTTCTGCTGCCGCTCTTGCTCGTCTTCCTTGATTTTGAGATTCTTTTCAAGTTTGATCTTTTTAATTTTTAGCCCTTCGAGTCTCGACTGATCATCATCCGTCAATAGTCCAGCAGACTTCTTGTCAATCAGAAGCACTACCTCAGAGTTCAGATTATTTAGCTCAGCTTTAAGTTGTTCCTGTACTGGTGCAGGGCGTTTATTTGATGATGACGGCTGAGCCATATACTCAATTTCCTTGATGGGTTGCGCGGGTTTCACTGTCGGCGCTGATTCCTTAGGAGCACTCATAGACTTTCCCCATAGTTGAAGAAGTTTACCTTTTTTCTTTAGCTGCAAGGCATGAAGCTCTTTATTTTGTTATTGACTTGCTCTTCAAGTGCGGTGTTGTCATTGCCCTTCCGTTCATTCCAGAAATTAGTAGCATCCAATTGGCACTCCCTTTTCTTCTTATCCGGGTAAGCCTTTACATACGCATTGTACAGCGTATTAAAAAGTTCTCTACGATTCATTTTCCAAAATACACTAACTGCGCGAACCAATTTTTCACCAATAAACACTGGACTTTATTCACTGACGCACACTGAAAGAGCTGCAGCTGTCATTCATGATCGGTGGAATAGTATTCACTCTAACTTGAAAGTACCCATTAATGAGTCGAAAAGTACGCATTTTGAAGAAAAGTGGCTTAACTCATTATTAAGAGTATACTTTCCTCATTTCTAGTATTGCTTACTCATTTATGAGTATCATTTAATCATTAATGGGTAACGAATACTCAATTAATGAGGAAAATATACTCCTAATAATGAGTTAAGCAACTTTTCTTCAAAATGCGTACTTTTCGACTCATTAATGGGTACTTTCAAGTTAGCGTGTTAGGTATGGCAGGTGTCGGAGCCAAACACCGGATCCGTAGGGTACTTGAAGTAGCTTGCTAGCTCTCTTGCGACAGAACTCAAACGTGTCCTAACACGGTAGGAAAGGAAATAGGTGTCGCTCAAACTAGCAACTGTCGGGTAAAACGAGTGCTCTGTCTTGGCTCATGGGTGGAAAATTCAACTCTTCTTACCCTGAAAAGGCCGGGTTGGGTTCAAGGCCGTTGACAGCAAACACTCTAGTCGTAGGGTGGACTGTATTCAACACTGTATAACACTGGGCTGTTGCACCGGATAATGGATCCAGAAGATATTGATAGAAAAACTACTGCTTCTATTCACTTATCCTTTATTGCTTTTTCCTTTTGATCTTAACACCTTAGAATTGATATAATGACTGAATGACTGCGCCACTGCGGTGCCGTTTTTATACTGTGCCGCTACTGCTAGAAGTTCCAGAACATGGAAAGTTCCAGAACAATGGAAAGTTCCAGAACATGGAAAGTTCCAGAACGATGGAAAGTTCCAAAACAATGGAAAGTTCCAGAACATGGAAAGTTCCAGAACGATGGAAAGTTGCAGAACAGGGCGTGGCATAGTTTCATGCGAGCGGTGTGTGAGTGCTGCATGATTACTGCTGTTGCTGTTCGTTTACGAAGGGGCGTGAACAGTAGGGATAGTAGTAGTAGGCGATATTGCATAAGAATATCATTTTGTTTTTGTTTTTTTTCAAAAATGTGATGTCACGATTCAGCTTACCCCCTTCCTCGTTTGTCACAAAATGTCACGGTTTTCTGAACCCCCTCCCCCCCTAAAAGCGTGACATAATTAATGAATGCTGCCTTATCGTGTCCAGAAGCTGAATGCGCTCGGTATAGGTGTTCCGGCATATCCGAGGTTATGTACCAAGTGGATTTTTTGTTTAATGAGATCAAATTACTGAAAGATTACGTACCAACCTATAAGAGTCCACTTTACACAGTCTCATAAAAACTACGATTCAGCTTCATATAAAGTGGATTTACTCAGTCTATGAGATGTCAGAACGATTGCTGTTCTGTAGACAAAGATGCTCTTATTTCTACTTTGGACTTATAGCAAGGATTGGGAAGCAATTCAGTAGAGTCCAAGGGATCTCGGACTTTTCAATGATCCTACGATTGAAATGTTTGTCAGAAAAATTGTGTCCTGATCTAAAAGCGCAGTACTTGCCACATTATGAAGGAACGGATTGAAATGCATTCAAACGATTATCTTGCTCTAAGTATCAAGAAGTTGGTAGATGATGAACTGAAGGATGGCCTCATCAAGAATTTCGGGGAATGAGAATCAAATAAACTAATCACACAAGCTTTAAGATGCAAGGTTTTAGGTTGTCCACATAGATGATGTTTTTACGGGGAAAGAAGGAATTCCGGACTACTAAACCACAAGAGGCCGTTGTCATTCGATGCGGCATGCAGGCTATTCGGCTCAATATCCGTCTTACCGGAGCATTCAACTCACAAATGACGATTTTTACGACCCGCTTCGGGCAGCCATCTTACACTTGCTCTACAGAGTAGGCCCAAATAAGTGACGCAGTATTTTGTTTCAGTGTGGAATTTTTCTAGCAATCGCAAGAACCATCTGGTTGCCAGCATATTAAAGAGGGACTGATTAATATGTAAACAAACTATTCACTAGATTCCGTCCACAGGAAGTGCCTAAGAAAAACGTGGATTTCAATAGACAACGAATTTTGCAGTTGCATTTGGCGGAGCAGCGTTCCAACCAGATACTGGCCGGGACCCAGAAGGAAAAAATATGCCGCACATTAATTGACCGGACGTCGAGAACATGGAGGACCAAAGAAAAAACCAGGTCGTCCTCGCAGTGTACGTACCAAACGGCTTGTAAAGGCTCAGGATATGTACGTCTCCAGGAAAACTATCAGATCAGTGCTCAAAGAGGATTTGAAATTAGTGCCGTACAAGAAATGTAAAATTCATGGACTTTCGGAAGCCAACCAGAAGAACAGAGTTATTCGTTGTCACGAATTACTTCGTCAGCACGGTGATTCTATGATAGTGTTTTAGGATGTATTGCAGAAAAATGTCGTATTGCAGCAAAGTTTTAACGCTCAAAATGACAGGGACTACGGAGCAAATATTCAGGATATCTCTTCTTCAATTCGCGCAGTTCAACGCTTCTGAAATCATACTTCGGTCATGGTTTGGAGAGCAATTTCCACGGAAGGTCGTCTTCCACAGCTTCTCATTGAAAAAACGTGTAAAAATCAACTACAAACTACGTAAAAGACGTCCTAGAAAAGCATTTGAAGAAGCATACTTCAGCTATATCCGGTAACCGCAAATGGGTGTTTCAATAGGATTCTGCACCTTCCCATGGATCAAAGATTACCCAAGCATGGTGCACCAAGAATTTGCCAGACTTCATTCCTAAGGAATTATGGCCAGCTTGTTCGCCAGATGCAAATCCTCTGGATGTCTCTATTTAGGAATTCATGGAAGCTCACTTTCGAGATCTCAAACCAATTGGTTTTGAAACATTCAATGCTACCATACAGAAGATATGGGATAAAATCCCCGAAAATCAGGTACGTGCTGCTTGTAATGCCTTTTTGAAGAAACTAAGGGCAATAATAAAAACTAAAGGCGAAAAAAAAAGTAAATATGTACACATAAACAATAAAATATAAGAAACAGAATAAAAGAGAAACATTTAAATTATTTGTCTTTTCGTGGGAGATACAGTCTTTGATTCATGCGTCACTTATTTGGGCCTACCCTGTAGCTGCGCGAAGAAGGCTTCTTTTCGTCTCCCTTCGTGTGGGCAGTGTACGTTGATGATGTTGTATTTGAAGAAACGACCCTTGATCCTCAGCTTACACATTTTTGCATTGATCGGAAACCATCCAATCAAGCGTTGATGTATTTTTCTGAGCACTACAAAGCCGGTACCCAGCTCGTTTGTGGTGCCACAGTTCTGGTAAAAAAAAAGTCGCTTGATTCCCGCTTTTCCATACCTTCTTCCTGTTCATGAAAGTTCCTGCAGTGCTGCAACTTCGAAGTTACGTGGTTGAAGTTCGTCGTAGATTATCCTATCGCAGCTAAGGAAACATAGTGATTTTCAGTTCCATGTTCCGAGTTTCCAATCGTAGTCCTTATTTCGTTGCCTACGTCTTTGGCGTTTTTCCGGACCGTATCTACATCTGTATTATTTGTCACTTTTGATTTTATAGGGTGGTTTGTTGGGCTTTCCCCAACCCTGTCTCACCGGGGGATCATCATGCACAGCTAGAGTCCAACGCTGGCTCGAGAGTACGATGATCAGCCGCTCCTAACATGAAGAACATATCTTTCCTATGGCTACTCATATCCTAGTCGGCTCCGCGGGAATTAGAGATAAGCGTTACTGGACAAGATACAAGGGATCACAATATGATTTTCTACCTGGAGGTACGCAAAGTACCAATGATACATTGTCCACACAGTACTATAAAAAGGCATGTAAATTTCGGTGCCCTAAGACCGACACATGCGAGCGGCCTTTGAGAAATATGAATAAATCGAACGAGACAAGAAAATCAATTCAATCAAATACACCATTTGTCGGCTTGCGAATGTTTCTGTTTCGGAATATCGTAAAATTCAAAATTTCGAAATTCCTTTTGTTTTTCATTTTTAAATTCATGTAAAATTCATATTTTCATAGTGTGTAGTCATATACCAACTAACCATTTTAGGGAACTATTCTTAAACTAACTTCAAATAAACATACAACTGAAGCAACGGATGATACCCCGTTTGGTATAAAGACGTTTGGCATACGGACGATTGGCATACGGATGTTTGGCCGAATGGACGTTTGGCATAAAGACGTTTGGCTGAATGGACGTTTCATGCTGGTGATCGCGAAATTGAAATAAAATAGGTCAATGTATATTTATGGCAATGTCATTTGGAGGCTAGATTTTTTTGAGAAAGTTTATTGTAACTACTGTTCGAAAGGACGCATACTCATTTGAGAAAAAAACGAAATTTAAAATCAGATTCTACTGTGAAATGCCATGCCAAGTAATTTTAGAGCCATGAGAATAACATTTGTTTGATCAGTAAAACTCCAAAGAACTGTTCATGTTTGAAAGATGGAACAATCTCACAAAGAGTAATAAACCAGGCAAGCGCTTGATTCAGGAAAATGTATCGTCATAGAATAATATGTATCGTCATGAATCAAAAAAAGGTATCTCTCGGAGAAACTGCAAATTTCTTCAAGATAAAAAAAAATAATGACCCCTTCTGCCTAGTTGTTTAACATAATACATATTTCTACCTTCAATCAGAAGACTACGATTTTCACAAAACATATTTATACTTTTCATGTATCAATACTACAATACTATCAATGTATCAATAATACGATACTATCAAATACCATTTTTTGCATTTTTGAACATGAAAATTTTGTTTTTTTAGGTGAATTGATATAGTTGAAAATTAATTAGAATGCTTATTACTGCAAATGCACACACACACATATTGGAAAACTCTAAGTGTAATAATACTAGAATATTGGGAAGCAGTCTAGAATGTTTTTCTGGCTCCTTATTTCCATTTTTAGATCTAATGCGTTTGAAAATACTTTTTGAGATTCTTATTTCCTTTTCTCTGCAATACATGTATGCTAATAGACAATCTTCGGCCAAACGTCCATTCGTCTAAACGTCCAATTGGGCAAACATCCATTCAGCCTAACGTCCCACCCCCCCGAAGCAACGTTACATCACAAATAGGATGTTTTCACGAGCTAAAACAAAATCGACTAAGATGTAAGAGTTTTTTAGTAATACGTTCGAAACGTTAGCAGATCTACCAATGAGTTTGCAGACCATGTGAGAAATTTGTTCCAGTTCGCACTACGTTCGCAAAATTCAGAGAACTTCTAAGAAGTTTTCAGATCCTGCTTGAAAATTTCAATTGAAAAACGATGTTTACAAAACGTCCACAGAGTTTCCGAATTTCCAAATTCAAATAACATGATGCCATTTGAGTTATGAAATAAGCTTGAAAGAAAAAAGAAACTGCTCGTAAACTTGTTTGAACATAGATTTTCAACATTTGCTTTTACACCCCCTCCTCGGAAGTAGTAACCATTTGTCAGAAAAAGCCGTTATTCTATCATCCAACTATCATAACACACCACAAACCATAAAAGGCTCCGTTAGAAGATGGAATCACTTCCCCTATGTTATCAATTCGCTCACTCACATTCCACTTGGTGGCGAAAACACAGTCCACAGATAACCCGAGCTGCTCATTCATTCATTCCAACCTTTGCCGAAAGGATAATCCGCTTGTTAAGAAGCACACTGTGTTCTTTTCAAATCTAGACACTCCTCTTCGCATAAGCAGCTATACATATATATATTTTTATACTCTGATGCTGCTGTATGTTTCTCCGCAACCATTAGTGTGACAACTGACAACATAGGAAAACAGCGACTCATGCCGACTCAAAGTGGTTGCAAAAGCTTGCCGTTGAATACCGAAACTCCTAGTTTGGCAGCAACGTTCCTCCAAAGTGCCATTTCATATAATTAACATTATTGGTGGCACTTTCCCGTGCGCCGGTGGTTGATATGACGACGATGTGGAGGTGACGTGGGAGCTGGTCCCAATATTGCCAAAGTTTGTAATCGTTTTACGAGTATTTTAGGGGGGAAGACGATTCCCGCTTTGCCAGCCACGTGTTTACAGGGTTGGCCCGAATTTTTGTAGCAGAGAAGGAAAAGAAATGAATGAGTTTCAACCGCGGAAGAGTTTATGAATTTGCTGCTAACATACTGCAGTACTTTTGGCTTTGTTTGGCAATTTGAAAACCTAAAGCTTGTAATATTGCTTTTCCTTGATGCCTTGATAGTTTACTCTGTTTTTGCCAAGTTAGCAAGACAATAAGAGTTCTCAAAACTCCTTACAGGTAATACCAGTGTCGGCTGCATCTAAATATAGGTCACGTAATAAATTAGCTTTGCTTGAAAGCTCACAAATCCACTGCACACTTCTTCGAGAAATCATATGGATTTGATCCGGGAGGACGGGGGGGTGTAAAGTATCCGAATAGGTGTTAAATGTGTAACCAAGATACATTTTCTACTAAAACTACTGTCTATAAGAAACTATTCATTTTCCCGTCTCTTTCAACTCATTCATTTGCTCTGAAGAATGCTTGCGTATGTCGTCCTCGGTATTAAATATTTGGGAGCCATTTTAAACCAACTGCTATGATGCTGTTAATTCAACCACTAGCAAATGATTCGAGCTATTGAATAAGTTACACACTAAGAAATTGTTAACGTGACGTAATTTATGTTTGTACTGAGTAGGGGAACGTAAAGAAAGAATCCGTGTAAAATTATGTCTCCAGAAGCTGGCACATACGTAATTCGACAAAAGATGTGTTTGATTGAATTTATTTATACCATCTCTGTTAACTCATTTTTATGTACTAAACTAGCTGATCCCGGCGCAAGCGTTGCTAGCCCAACCCCCTGCCACCCTTTCAGATGCCGGAGGGGTCACAAACACCATAGAAACATTTCTCTCCTTCAAAAACCTTCATCTGTCAAATTTGGTTCCATTTACTTAATAAGTTCTCGAGTTATGCAGAAATTTGCGTTGCATTTCTATTGGAGCACCCCCCTTCATTCAGAGGACAAAGGCGTCTTAAACCACCTTAGGAATAAGTCTCTCCATCAAAAACATCCACATGCTAAATTTGATTCCTTTTGCTTTATAAGTTCTCAAGTTATGCATAAATTTGTGTTTCATTTGTTTGAAAGCCCCCCCCCCTCCTCCCCCCTTCATAAGGCAGGAGAGTCTCAAATCACCATAGAAACATTTCTCTTCTTCAAAAACCTTCATATGCCAAATTTGGTTCCATTTGATGGATTAGTTCTCGACTTATGGAAACATTTGTGTTTCATTTGTATGGGAGGTACCCCCCCCCCCCCTCCACTTTCAGAAGGCTCAAGGGGTCTCAAATCATCATAGAAACATTTCTCTCCTTCCAAAACCACCATATGCCAAATTTGGTTCCATTTTCATGATTAGTTCTCGAGTTATGCATAAATTTCTCTCGAGTATGGGAATACTCGAGTATGGTAGACCCCCCCCCCTTCAGAAAAAGGAGGGGTCTCAAATCAGAATTAGTATTTATCTTCAAGAACCTCGACATGCCTTGGTTCCATTTGCTTGATTAGTTCTCGAGATCTACAGAATACTGTATTTCATTTGTAAGGGAGCCCTCCTCCCCCTATCAGGACGGGGAGGGATTTGAAACCATCATAGAAACCTTTCTTGCCTTTAAAACCTCACACACGCTAAATTAGTTTTCTTTTGCTTGATTAGTCCTCGAGTTATGTAGAAATGTGTGTTTCATTTGTATGGGAGCACCCCATTTCAGAGAAGGGAGGGGTCTTTAACTATCATTTAAACCTTTCCCGGCCCCAAAAATCCCTGCATACAAAATTTCACGCCGATCGGTTCAGTAGTTTTCGAGTCTATTAGGTTCAGACAGACAGACAGACAGAAATCCATTTTTATGTATATAGATGACAGTTGCATGTGTTGGTCTCAGGGGACAGAAATTTACACATTTTGGTAGTGTGTAGATGCAAAATAGTACGCGAAAAAAATATCGATTCACTTCAGAAGAAATTGAAAACTCGTTTATAATGCTCACTTACTTTAATTAACTTTCAACTAATTATATGATATATTTTCAAAATTGTATCAAATTATCAACTGCAAGCATTGTGAAAAAAATTTGATGATTTTATTAGTTGGCATTTTTAATTTACATCACATAACATGCCATTACATACTTAGTATTCAACTTAGTAAGTTCTCAAGAATCTGGAATCAGTCACTTGAACAAGAATAACTCACTGAGAACAACCTGAGAAGTCAAGAATTAGATATGTCCAGCCCATCGTAGTCGACCGATTTAAACGGTGTGTACGATGGAAGGTTCTCCTAGCAATTCTACTTGGATCATTCACCTCCTCCACGATCCGTTTTTCATGTGTATCCCACTTAAGATCGTACGCAACAGTTTCTTATAAAAGACACCAAGAGAGTGTTGGTCCTTCACATGTTATGTCCATGTTTCGTGTCCATAGAGAACTACTGGTCTAATTAATGTCTTGTAGATGGTCAACTTTGTAGTTCGGTGAACTTTGTTCGATCAAAGCGTTCATCGGAGTCCAAAGTAGTCAAGATTGCCAGCCATAATGCGGCTTTGTATTTTTCTGCTGGTGTCGTTATCGGCGGTCGCCAATGAGCCCATATACACAAGTTCGTTTACCGCCTCAATTTTATCACCGTAGATCAGAGCTAGTGAGATCAACCCATTGTTTGCATTTTGGATGCTACAAGCATTATATAAGCATTGTATCAGCATCAGGTGTGATGCGAAGAACCATTCCAAAAACCGTTCAAATACTTCTTGTTGAATACGCGTTCAAAATAGCTTCAATAAACCAGGTTAACTTCATTAGGAGTTGTCGTTGAATCAATCGGTACCAGATTTGCAATTTTTCATTCAATTCTCTGGGAGGTTAAGCTATGTCCATTAAGAATCCGGAATAATAAAATCATCTGTATCGTATCTCGGTAACGGATTGACGAAAACATAAGTTAAATACATCAAAACAGAGGTAATTTACTGTACTGTATAGAAAAAGTATTAATACAAATCATTTCTCTTGACAATTTGTACCTTCTTCTTTATTCCTCCCATCAAACGCTGCACACCTCCGGCGTCAACGTCCTTGGCACATTTGTTCCACATTTTGGTCATCTGAGTCGCGTCCCGAGCCGTTTTTCCTCTTTTCTTAGGCTTCCGCTTCAGTATTGCCCAAAATCTCTCGATGGGCCGGAACTGCGGGCAGTTGAGTGGATTTATGTTTTTATCGATGAAATCTACGTTATCATGGATGACTTCCCCGCTGTAGTGGCAACTCGCCAGATCTGGCCAAAACTTCACGGGACCTTTATGGGCCTTAATGAAAGGTAGTACGCGGTTTTTGAGGCACTCTTCCTTGTACAGCTACAGAGTCCACCGTCTTATTTGCCACGAACACTTTGGTCTTTGCTCCGCAGCTGCATATCCCTAGCCAAATTATCAGTTTTTTTTTTTGGCAAATTATTCCATAGAAACAAACTTAAACTTCGCAGAACATCTCGTCGTACCGTTTTCATGTAGAATGTTTGGCCAGGAAGCTGTCCGACATCCGTTTTGAAGTAGGTTTCATCGTCGATGGGCAGGCATCCTTGGTACTTCGTCAAAACCTGCTGGTACAATTTCCGAGCTCGAGTTTTGGTGACGAAACTTTGCTTCAACGTTCTGTTTGGTTGCTTGCTGACTCGATAAGAACGATATCCTGCTCGCAAACGAATTCTCCGAACGGTACTGCGAGCAGCAGCGTATTTTTATGCGATTTCATTATCTGACAGTCAAGGGTTTGCTCTGATGATTTCTTCTGGTTCAGCTTGCGGTCATATGTGCCACTACGACGCTTACCTTGAGGCCCTCGGCCCTCGATAACTTTTGACTCACTGCACGAAACACCCTAAAGCGCCTAGTTAAAAAAAACCGCTGTAAAAAATCTTGTAGTGATTCCGGATTCTAACTGGACAGAACATTACAACAAATGTGGCCTCCATTTGAAAGCGTTTCTTATCATTCAGGTGGAGCATCCCACAGGACAATGTATTTTCCTGTACGTTTTGCCTTGTTCAATCAAGATTTTTATCTTGTTCAGCTGTCCTCGGAAAAATGATTATCACGACCCATTTTACAATAGTATCAACAAAAAACAAAAAACTAACCACTTTTCAAATCATTCATCACCATCAAAGCCTTTACGCACTCTTGCCGACTGTTTAAACCGACCCTGCCCTTCGGTTGAAAGAGGAGAAGGGTCTCAAACCAACATTGAAACATTTGTTGCCTCCAGAAAACCCCACACGCAAAATTTGGTTCCATTTTCTTCATTTGTTCCCGAGCAATACAGAAAGTTATTTTTCATTTGTATGGGAACCTCCTTTTAGAGGGCGGAGGTGTCTCAAACTACCATAGAAACATTTTTTGCCTTCGAAAACCTCCACCTGTCAAATTTGGCTCTTGAGTTATCCAGAAACTTGTGTTTCATTTGTATGATAGACCCCTTTCAGAAAAAGAAAGGGTCTGAAACCACCTTAAAAACATTGTTTGCCTTCAAAAACCTCCAAATGCCAAATTTGTTCGCATTCCCTTTAGTTCTCGAGTTATGCAGAAATTGGTGTTCCATTGTATGGGGGCCATCCCTTTCTGGAAAAGTAGGGATCTCAAACCACCATAGAAACATTTCCTGCTTTAAAAAAAATATAACATGCCAAATTTGGTTCCATTTGGTTTATTAGTTCAACGAGTAAGGCAGAAATTTTGTTTCATTTGTAAAATAGCCCCCCATCCCATTGCACGAAGCAGGCAGGGGTCTTTTACTAGTCATGAAGAACCTTTTTGTGTCCCCTAAAAAGCTCCTGCATACAGATGTTTCACGTCGATCGGTTGCTGCACGTGTCCGAGACAGACATTCAGACAGAACATTTTTATGCTAGATAAGTTAGACAAAGAGACTAATGCCGTATGGCAAATTGATAGTGAATAAAAATAAAACAACAATTCAGTCTTGTATTCATAATAATCAACGGAAGTAAAAAACGATCAATGCGACCTCTGCGGCCAATGCCTGACTTAGTGCTAACGGGATTAAAAAGTGCGTCGGTAGTTTGCTTTTCAGTTTGCAGTAGTGCAATTTCAAGTTTTAAGACACATACATTTACATGACATTAAATATTTTCCCGTTGGTGATGTGACGTTACATCGTAATACATTATTTGACATCATATTGTACATATTTTTGAATGACAATTAAAAATTTGAGTTGGCATCCAATCACATACAGGGTGCGGCAGCAAATAATGCGAAAATTTTCAAACTTGAGTATTGGGTTAATTCGTGTAGCTAGTGACTAATTTCTGTCGAAAGTGTATTTGTTTATGTTAACTTTCAAGTGCTGCATCCAAACATTCTCTTTGTTTTATTGCAAATTCGTCAAAATGTTCGCGAAAGAAGTGATCACCAGTTTGTTGCTCGCCCGAAAGAAGCTGAAAAAGATTGCCAAGGCTGTAGGAAGCCATTTGTGCAACAGTTTACCGCAGAAAGTCCTTGCAGGATGGTCCTAAGGAACGTGATCAACTCGGTCCGTGCAAAAATGGCTCGCAACCCGTTGCGTTCCAGAAGAAAACTTGCAAAGGAAGTCAATATTTAGGAGAAATCCATGCGGAGAATCATCAAAGAAGACCTGCATGCATCTTCTAGAGCCAGAGTGAAACGCCACTTGATTACAGACCGGGTCAAGGAACTACGAGTGACTCGTCCCAAGAGATTGCTTTCCTTGTTGAAGAAGGAAAAATGATAATCCTGTTCTCCGACGAAAAGCTTTTCAGCATTGATGCTGTGGCCAACAGCCGCACGGACCGGTTCATTTCACCGCAGAAAATGGAGAACGTTCCGAAAAAAGTGAAATTCAAATTTCAAACCAAACATCCGGCTAGTGTCATGATGTTTGGCTTGGTGGCGTCCAACGATTTGAAATGCCGCCTGTTTTCATTGATGCTGGAGTTAAACTCAATACCGAAGTGTATATCGATATTTTAAAGGACCAAGTGCTTCCCATGGTGAAGGCCAACTTCTCCGAGGACCAAAACGTTGTCCTACAGCAGGATGGAGCGCCGTGTCACACGTCCAATCGAACCCAACAATGGTTGAACGATAACATGAAGTTTTGGCCGAAGGATTTGTGGCTCCCTAGCAGTCCAGATCTTAATCCGTTGGATTATTAGATTTGGGCATATATTGAAGCACGAGCCTGCAAAACATCACACCCTAGTGTGAAAACCCTGAAGTCAACCATAACACGCACATGGCAGTCAATGTTGGAGGACTACGTCCGAAAGGCATGCTCTGGCTGCCGGCGTTAAATTTGTTAAAAAGGACTTTATAAAGATGTTTCAAAGGACTTTAAAAGGACTTTATAAAGATAACTGCACTCGAAAATGTTGATATTATTGCTTGAATTAGTTGAAAATGGGATTTGAAAGAAATTGAACAAATTTTCGCATTATTTTCTGCCGCACCCTGTACAAAGTTCAGTTGCTTATAGAATTGTATGGTTGGAGATTTAGAACTTTTATCGATGCTAGCTCATGTATTTTTCAGTATTTTTCAGAGTGAAGATAATGATGTAGATAAAGATTTTGTTCATCCATTTCAAATTTTTGAGTTGTCTGTAACCTAACCTCACTTTCATTTGCCAATGTATTAAACCGTTCTCACTACTCGTTTAAATGTACTCAGTGGAAGTCAACCATCGCTCTATAAGCTTAAAACTTAATTTCTTTTTCGACCAACCCTGTAAATGGCATTACCCTCTCTCTATCTAGGATGAGTGGCTTACTTTTGCTTCACGAACATGGTTCGTTGCCGGTTGGTTTGTGTCTTGCTCATGGCCAACAACAGCTAGACGAAAGCAAGATGTGGATTCCCCGGAATCGGAGCTCATTATCATCGGAAGATGAAACGGTTAGAATAAGACGTTTGCCTGTGTATGTGTATGTGTGTGTGTTTGTGATCGGTTGGGTACGGTTCAGGAAAAACAATATTAGGATCAAATCAGGGATAATGTTTGTAGGATGTGATTTCGGCGGTATCCGTTTCCTTCTGCATTGCAGGGTTATTCTGCGGCTCGGAGAAGTTGGAGAATGAAACGATGAAGTAAGCTAGTCCATTTGTTCTTGGTGACATTGTGCTCGCTGGTGATCACTCATACGTAGTTTGTGCTAGCGATGTTTGAGTAAAAAATACAAACTTAGCTAGGGAAAGTAAAAGAGGAACCTCCTAAAAAGAGCAGTTGATACTACTAACCATCCTTTGCAATGAATCAATCAATTTTTAAAACGACCGAGCAGATTTTAACTGATGACAAATATAAGCACAACGATTTAAAGTTCAACTGAAAGAGCACAGCCACCAAAATGCGGTGCAGGGAAATACTGACAGTGCTATTTGAGATAACTTTGAATTATTGATAAGAACTAGAATTACCTGCTAATATCCCAAGTAACATTGCCAAAACCATCCAGCTTTATTAAGTTTTATTAATGTTTTATGAAAGCCACTAGACATAAATTTGGTTTTATTATGGCGGTATGAGGTGCCAATAGATTTGAAGTTTTATGAAAACCTACACAGCTTCTTCACAACGATCATATTTTGACTTTATGAACTCGTAAAATGCTGTTTTGAAATGCCGTTTTCGGATTCATTCGAATTAACTTATTATGGTCAGTTGAAAAAGTATTTTAGAACCATTTTGCCTCCAGTAAATGCATTGTCATTGAAGCAAGGCCAATCGGAATCGAGGAAAGTCACTAAATGACCAAATAGTTTTATAGTAGCCATTGTGAAGATAAATTGGCTTTATGGCTAAACTGTGATTTCTTCCAATTGCCATATTGAAATTTATGAAATAATTGAAACGTGGACATATACATAAACCAAATTTTAAATGTAATGCTAATGAACTACAAATCAGAGACCAATTTTGGCATTTATTTAGATTTCCTTAATGATTTCCATAAACTTTAAAGAAATTCATGATTAATTTATCAAATATGTTTGTTTCAATTTTGTTTTTGTTGATATAAACTAGCATAATGACCAAGGAGCATTTATTTTCGGCTCTTTTTGTACCAATATTCACCATAAATTTAAATGCGCATATGATTTGGAGCATGATACGCTGTGAAAAACTCAATTTGTTTTGGATATTTTTCTATCAAACAAAACTTCCCACAGATATTATTTACTGCTAAATGAATCAGAAGAACAAAACCCAACCACGATATCACCGTGAAGTTTTACAGCTGTGACGATTTGGCGCTATGCTGGTTTTGATGGCAGCCAATAGGTTTTATGAAGGTTTTGTACCAGGCCTTTATGCTGGTATGCATTACATGAAATATGTTAAGTTCCCTTCAAACAATCACTGTTTGTATTTTCTCACAAAAATACAAGAACCCCTAAAGGCAATTGATATGTATGCGTTTCGTTGATACAAGTTTGACAGAAAACTTATGGCCAAACTGTCAAAAACTCGCAAACGCGAACGAAACATTTCAATTGTGGCAAACATTATATGCTTATTCTTGGGTTTTTTTTATCTTCACTTTTTCATTGTTCAAATCTGGGTAATGAGAGAGCGAACTCGTTTGCAAAAGCGGCGCTATGAAAGGCGGTTTTTCTTCTTCTTTTTATTTAGCTTTTCAAGCTTGTTGCTTTCAATTTGATTATTGCTTGCTCTCAACTTCTAAATGCACTTCCACAGTTATAAATTGAGAGCTTTCGATGCCAGGTACCATACCCTATGCCCAGAGAGTCGAGAAATTTGCCTCACCTAAAAATTCCTAGACCAGACCGGGAATCGATCCCAATCACCTCTAGCAGGGTGTTGCTTTGTAGCCGTGTCTTTACCTACTGAGCTAACGGTGAGCCCTAAGACGATTTTTTCGACCGTCAAATAGCCTTCAATGATTTTTTTGTTGAGGGTGAGTCGATAATAATTGCTACACTTTATATTTGAGCGGTTCCATATCATTTCAGCAACGAGTAGTTTTCATATTTTTTGATTTGCATGAAACCTTGCATACACGTTTTTGGGGAAAAAAACGCCGTTTTGTCATACTTGGTTCGCCATTGTTGAATCTAGCCTTACTTATGAGAAGGGCCTAGTGAATAATGCACATGATATCTTCAAAACATTCTATCTCTCGGAAACAGTTTGTCCGATTGGTTTGATGTCTTCGGCAAAATTTCTAGAAAATTGTTGGTGCTATATGGAGAAAATATGCACTGGTAAGAAAAAGTTTGGTTTTTCAGTGTTTTGAACTAAAATACAGATTTTCCCTTAAAAGTGACTCTGTCAATATGTTTTTAATTATTCTTATGTTATAGCTGACTTAAAATGCTATCTAGTGCACAGTGAGTTGTTCTGGAGAAAAGTAGGTTACAAGTCGAAAAAAATTTAAAAAAAATTACAATTTTCAAAAAGCTATTAAGAAAAGTCAAAAAAGTTTGTCGTCCTAATTTTATGAAAGGACATCAAATTTGCAAGCAAAATGTACTTCGGTAACAGTTTTTCTAAGATGCACCAAGTTTAGAAGATATTACTGATTCAATATTGATTTTTTGATAACTTAATAAGTGGTTGGTCCGTGTTTTTTCAGTTTCAAAAGTATTTTTCTTCGGAAAGATTGGAAAATTTTGAGTTAAAATGACGCACTGACAGCTTAAAGATTTGAGTGAAATTCTCTGTCTTAAAAGTATTTTGGTAAATCAATGTCTACAAATCCCGCTATCAGGAACAATGATTTCTTCCAGTTATTTTTGGTGCGTTATGCATGAAAACGTGCTAACAATGTATTAGATACGAGGCAATTAGATACCAGTTAGCTGTACTACGTACAGTTGGTGATTGTAAACATGGTCTTTGTTGGAACTAGTCCACCATGGCCACGCTGGCCTGCCAGAGAAAGCATTTTTTGGCGAATTTGTCCACTTTCTTCTTCCTTATGTCTTCCGGAATATCAAACCGTGATTTGGCAGCGTAGAACTCCAGCCCCGGTATCTGCTTTGCGTCTGCCTCGATGTAGGTTTCGTCATCCATAACCACACACATCGGCAGAGATGGCATTTCGCACTAATGTGACGCCGGCGCGTGAGATTTGTACCTTCACATAGGATAAAACCATAACTCACCGCAGATAAAACTAAGTGCTCTTCTATTCGGTGGTAAACAGACAGAGCTAAAGTGTGCGCCAGTGATGGTATGGCTTGGTGAGAGTGAATCACTTTCTCTTTTAACCGACCGCTCACGCGTGCTCTCATCTGTCTTCGCCCACGTGCTCGCGCCTGCGATCGCTGCTGCGTACACTTGTGCAAGTACGCGCCAGCGCTCGTTCTGTGATTCGCTGGTGCGATTGATAGTGAAAACGTCGTCGGAGTTGTAGAAAATGTGCTAAGAAACATTCTTCATTCTTCCTTTGTTATATAGCGTCAAAGCGAATTTGCAAGCACTTCTGTAAATTAGCAGAAGAACCCACGCCAGTGAGCTCACTGGGGCACACGCGTCAGGGAGTTTATCTGCATTCGCTGCAGTGAATTTGAGAGCTCTTCTTCTCACTCTAGAGCAAACGAGTGTTGTGTGAATAAAAACAATTTTTCCCACTCGCCTGTGCTACCCGCAGGCAAACACGGAGGTGAATATAAACAAGAGAGAAGAGCTCTCGTTGAGGTAGGAAGAGTGTGAGGAAAAAATAGAATCTCTCTTTACTACACTGAGGATATGGACATCACTGCACATCGGTACTTTTACTTCCTGTCGCACCGCCTTGCAACAGTTAGTTGGAACTTTGGCCGTAGGTATGTTCTTCAGTTCCTTGGTCGCCGTTTTGATCAAATCATCCGTCGTTTTGGCCACGAAATTATTTGAATATACTCTTCTCTTCAAATTGGCCTAGAACTTGTCGATTGGGCGGAGCTGGAGCACATTGGGAGGGGAATATGTTTTTGATTAGAAGCTTCGGCAGTTGTTCCTGGTTTTGGATGTGGATGAACCTAGACAGAAATGCCGTTGCCAGGAATTAGCGTGGTTCCGTAGTTACGTGCCATATTAGAGAAAGATGTGTTAAGGGAGGATGTAGGGACGTAGCATCACACCAGGTGAAGCTGGAAAGTGCTGACCGAAAGACCGCATTCACAGCGGTTTTGACCTAAGCCTCACTTTATGTGGTATAATTCAGGTCTCATGCAGTGAATCAAAATTATTCCAGATGGAAGCCGAGAGGACGGACGAAATTCTGCACACCTAGTTGATCATCCAACGTCGTCCACAATAAACGCAAAAACGTTGAAAATCGCCAAATCAACCGTGTATGATGCTGAAACGTTTCAGAAGCGGAACATGGATCGAGTGCCTCAAGGTAAGCGTCGTAGTGGAACATATGACCGCAAGCTGAACCAGAAGGTGTTGAGAACCGTCAGAGCAAACCCTGGACTATCAGAGAATGAAATCGCACGAAAATACGCTGCTGCTCTCAGTACCGTTTGAAGAATTTATGTGTAAGAAGGATATCATTCTTATCGAGCCAGCAAGCAACCAAACAGAACGTTGAAGCAAAGTTTCGTCATCAGAACTTGAGCTCGGAAATTGTACCAGCAGGTTTCGACGAAGTACCAAGGATGCCTGCCCATCGACGATGAAACCTACGTCAAAATAGATGTCGGATAGCTTCCTGGCCAAAACTTCTACATGAGCGACGGCACGAGGAGATGTTCCTGCGCAGTTTAAGTTTGCTTTCATGGACAAATTTGCCAAAAAACTGATGATTTGGCAAGGGATATGCAGCTGCGGAGCAAAGACCAAAGTGTTTGTGACGAATAAGACGATGGACTCGAAACTGTACAAGGAAGAGTGCCTCGAAAACCGCGTACTACCTTTCATTAAAGCCCATATAGGTCCCGTGAAGTTTAGGCCAGATTTGGCGAGTTGCCACTACAGCCGGAAGGTCATCCAGTGGTCCTGCGATAACAACGTAGATTTCATCGATAAAAACATAAATCCACCCAACTGCCCCCAGTTCCGGCCCATCGAGAAATTTTGGCCAATAATGAAGCGGAAGCTTAAGAAAAGTGGAAAAACGGCTCGGGACGCGACTCAGATGACCAAAATGTGGAACAAATATGCCTAGGAAGTTGACATCGGAGGAGTCCATCGTATAATGGGAGGAATAAAGAAGAAGTGCGATTTTTCATTAAAAACTTATTTGTATGTCAATCCGTTACCGAGGTACAGATAATTTGATTATTCCGGATTCTAAATGGACATAGCTTTACAGCCATGAGGCACACCTTATTGGGGAACATGGACTATGGTACGAACTGAGGTTTCGTGACGAACGGAAGTAAATCAGGAATAAAGAGTTTAGTTTCGGAAATCTTGGAGTCCCGTTCTATTATTAAGAGTAAACCCTCTACATTTATCACAGCTTTTCAAAACCACTTATAGTTGAGTAGAAGTTAACTCAATTGTGTAAGCATCGAAACAACTCACAGTATAGCAAACTTTTACTCAATCAAAGGAAAATATTACCTATTGTTATTTAAGGTAGACATTTTCACAATCTCTAGAACCTACCAGAAACCAGAAAATCATGCTTATTTTTATAAGAGAACCTAATAAGTAATGACATACACTCTTCGTTTGCATTCTTGTCAAATCAGATCTCATGCGTTATTTTCAATTCACCTTGTTTCAACAGAGCTGCAGAACTGTGATCAAATCAAAAAAGAACTATAGTCGCTAATTTTTCGACGAGATAAATTGTAACACATCAGATTCTACTCGCAGAATTCAGTTGTTGTTGTGCAATCAAGCGATCGTAATTTTCTGATCATAGCTTTGTAAAGGGTGATACGGTCAAAATTTGGTCAAGGGAAAACGCGTGTAAATCGGTGAAATCGTTTATTTAAAAAATCAAATTAAATTTCTTTTTCAAGTTCAATTAGTATAAAATTCAGGAAAAATATTCAGTTAGGCTTCCGCTTTTCCAAATCCGAATTGCCGGGCCTTACGCTTGACCCCTGCCATCATATTTTGTACAGCCACCTTGTCCACCTTCTTCGCCGCAGAAAGCCAGTTTGCCTTGAACTGCTGCTCGTCCTTAGCAGTTTTTTTGGTCTTCTTTAGGTTCCGCTTGACAATAGCTCCAGTATTTCTCAATTGGGCGGAGCTCTGGCGTGTTGGGAGGGTTCTTGTCCTTGGGAACCACCTGCACGTTGTTGGCGGCGTACCACTCCATGGCCTTTTAACCGTAATGGCAAGATGCCAAATCCGGCCAAAACAGTACGGAACAACCGTGTTTCTTCAGGAAAGGCAGCAGACGTTTATTCAAACACTCTTTCACGTAAATTTCTTGGTTGACAGTCCTGAAGCTATGAAAATGCTGCTTTTCAAGCCACAGGTACAGATGGCATGCCAAACCAGATATTTCTTTGCGAACTTTGACAGTTTCGTGTGCTTGAAAATATCTGCTACCTTTCCCCTTCCTTTGCCGTATAAAACTCCTGTCCCGGAAGCTGCTTGTAGTCGGCTTTGACGTAGGTTTCGTCGTCCATTACCACGCAGTCAAACTTCGTCAGCATCGTCGTGTACAGCCTCCGGGATCGCGCTTGGCCGTCGTATTTTGTTTATCATCGCGATTTGGAGTCACTACCTTCTTGTAAGTCGATAGTCCGGCCTCGTTTTTTGGCTCGATGCACGGTTGTAGCCGATACACCCAGCTTATTTGCGGCATCTCGGAGAGATAGGTTAGGGTTTCGCTTGAAACTACCGGCAACTCTCTTTGTCGTCTCAGCGGCTTCCGGTTTTCGATTTCCCCCCGATCCAGACTTCCTGGCTGTCGACAAACGTTCCCCAAACACTTTAATTACATTTGTAACGGTTGATTTGGCAACTTTTAGCGATTTTGACAACTTTGCGTGCGAGTAGCTCGGATTTTCGCGATGCGCGAGCAAAAATTTGATACGCTGCTCTTCTTGCTTGGACGGCATTTTGACAACTGAAGAGTGAATTCCAAAATCAAAATAGGAGCAACATTCTACACACACACACACCTTCAAAATGAGGGGTGTTCAGGTTTTTTAAATGCAAAATTGAAAGAAATACGTCAAGTTGATATTGACCAAATATTGACCGTATCGCCCTTTAGAGGTGGGGCGTTCTCAAATCTCTGCATTTCTTATGATGAATCAGGCGTGTTACATGATGAATTTGTTATACGAGTTTTATCCATGTTTTTGAAGTCAAATGGTTGAAGTCCGGTTGATCGCCATCCATTGACGATGGTTTCTTTTTGAATAACAGCATCATTTGTCTGTTTGAGCAGTTTCACAAATTCAATTTCATTGAACATTTCGTCTGGATTGTTACATTTCCACTTCTGATACAGATCGGTGTATTTTGTTTTCAGTGGGCCAAACACAGCAACGTCAAGAACTTGGAGGACATGTGTCGAATTTGGGATACAGCACCACTAACTTTACGTCATTCTCGTAGCACCACCTGTATAACTTTAACGAATGATGACCAGAGTAACCATCTACTACGAGCACAATTGGACGCTGTGTTCCCATTTCAATCCAATGAGGATTCAAATGTTGCGTGACGAAATAATAAAAAGCGTCACCTTTCATCCATCCGGATACAGTCTGGTTGAATCCAAAGTTTGCACCCACAGACCCAGAAGCAGTTGCAGCAGCAACAAGATTACTATACGATTCTTTAAATGTTATCAGTGGTGGAATATAGCTCCCATCTGCAGAAACAGCGTACGTACATGTGATGTTCTCTTTCGCCTTACCACGGTCAACGTTGTACACAACCTTCGCCCCTTTTCGTGCCTAGACTTTCTTTGGCATAGGACTCATAACGAAGTCAGTTTCGTCCACATTCCACCATGATGCTGGCCGATCTAGGAGATACAACATTTGCCCTTGCTCGAACTGGCTATGAAAGTATTCAAAATATCGCTCAAGTCGGTCAGGGGTCAACCCAGCGGATGCTCTTCCAAGTGCTTCTGGTGTCCGCTTCGAGATTTCAGGATGTCTTCGTAAAAACTTGTTTAGCCATCCCGTCGATGGTATTCCTCCTTTAAAACTGTCGCCTTGGAGGGATGCGAGTTCAGAAGCTGCTTCAAGTATCTCCTTCGTGGTTTTGGGACATCCGGACGCAGCGCATAGAAGAATCCAAGCAGCAAGCTGCTGTACATTTACATTATTCAAAACTGTGTAATTTCCGAGTCGCTGGGAGTGAATTCCCTTCAGTTTATCGGTTAACGTTGATTTCGGGATATCATACTTTTTGTGGGCCGCATACGCTGACAATGACCCACTTCTTACTTCTGCCAGAGCCTTTTGTAGTGTCTCTGGGGAGTATTTTACCGGTCTCATTTTATGCGCCTACGTGGGAGGAGAAAATAAAATATTGTAAATAAACGTTAACGTCGACCTACCGTTCTTTTTTAACTTTAAACTTCAATTCAGTCGATATCACGCGCAAATCTGACCTGTTTCTATGTTCTTAGATATGTTTCCGGGCGATTTTCCTAGAGTTTTCCGCGGAGCCTTTGATTCAACTTTCGTTGAGGTTGAGGTTAATTGAACGTAGACAAAATGCAGTGCCCCTAGCGGTGATTTGATGAAACCGAAGTTCGAACCACAATCACTGGCAGTTCGAACCTAGATTAAAAAACTATAATTATATATTTAGAAATAAGCCACATTAAGGGATTTTTTCTTCAATATAAATGTACCAAAAGTATGAGAAAGGGATACCTAGATGTTTCGAATTGTGTCAATCTTTAGTTCAGTGATTTAAATACTAGATAGACGGTTTAACAAAAAGGTCTAATAGGGACAGCTGGAACCAAATTCACATCTGTTGAAAATGTAGATACCTGAACTAGATGCAGCAACTTTTGTATTACAAAATGAAAGGGCTATATAGGAAAATGCCAAAAGCTCCGTTAAAAATTATGTTGAAGCAAAATTACTCAATATTTAATGATTTATCCGTATGTTTTAACTAGTTTGAATCACGATCAGTTTTTGCATGGTTCGAATCAAGATCATTTACCCTATTATGCATTTCTTGTTAGCGTCAATCATGTCCAGCTTTTCAAGCGACGTAGGCAAAGCACTTAAGTCGTGCTGCAAAACGACTAGTGACAACAGAGCTTCAGAACTGTGACCAAATCAAAGAAGAACTTTGTAGCTTTGTACTTTCGCATCATGATCGTGACAAATCCCAGGTCTGGTCCTGTATAACCTCTGAGAAAAGAAACCTAAATCACTCAGAAACATTCAACGTAGTTTATGAACGCACCATCAACCCTAGAAAAATGCATTATATTCTCATGACACAGACAGCTTCGACACAATTGTTACAAATAGTCCAATAGCTGCATTCCGCTGGGTATAGCTGCAAATAACTTCCAACCGTTTCTAATAGGTCACATTTAACCACTGCTACCGATTCTCTACTGCACCCTCGGGAAGCCGGTCGGAGTTTGTGGTAGAATTTTATTTATTGCATTTTGTTTACGTTAGCATCAGCGGTGAGTATGTGTTTGCAAGTTTAATGTTCAAAAAGCATACTTTCAGTGCTCAGGAATGCTTCCACACGTGTGCTGCTCGGAACACACGTTAAGGCGGATAAGGAAAATGGATAGCAGGCCACAGCGCGGTCCGTTCCGAGCTTCAAGCCACCTCCGACCGATGGACTGTTCGAACTGGAAGAAACTCCGTTTATTAATGGGTTTGTTGTGGGTTTTTATGTGCTTCTGGTCTGGTGCCTCTCTTTAGGATCGTAACCTGTTTTGGCGAAAATGAGATATTTACCGGTGTTAGACAAATAAATTTTACCATACATATGTCGATGTAACGCTTCGGTACTTTCCACCATGGTGAAATTAAAATTCTGGTAGAAGTCTTTTCAAATATTGGTCATAACTAGGCATCCCTCGGTGTCCTTCACCGATTCATGGTCTAGATTAACACAAAAAATTGCCAACTATTTGAAATCCCGCTCCGGTGATTTTCAAATGTTTCGCTTCGTCAACCGATTGTGGTACTCGTTTCGCGGTGCAGTGTGCTCTGAAGGCAAACGGGATTTAAACATCAGCACAAAGCTCATATATGTCTAATGCTTGAAATAAACATGCCTTTAAAAATGCATTCCGGGGTGTTCCGTTCACATCACCGACCGTCCGGATTGCCAAAATGCAACAGCGGAAACAATGACGACGACGACAACGCCGACGGTAAGCAATATTCATTCACTCAAATCCATCCACCGGAGCATGCATACATACAGCCCACAAACACCAGCTTGGAAATATGCGGGAGCTCCTACGGTTGGCAACCGTACAACGGCTCACTCCCGTTTTGGCGTGAAGCCTGATAGCTGAAAGTGCGGAAAGTGACAAGAAAGATCTCATCGCGGTCCACGGACAGGAAATTGAAAAGCATCGCTCCCAAATTGAGTTTTCGTCAAACGGATGGATCCGATGACAAAATAAAGCATTCACTCCTTTTCGACGCACGGCGTCGTTGGGTCTATTTTGGGCCTGAACGGCACGGAATTCAATACAAGTTTAATTCGGCATCGAAATGGCCAGCGTAATAGGTGGAAACACGAACAAGAATCAAATTGTTTTGTGGTAAACTTTGATTGGTTAGGATTATGACCTAACTTAGAAAACACAGAACTTCCGGAATCACGAGAAATCACCAAAGTGTCTCGGAATCCTGAAAAATGTCAGCGCTGCGTAAACTGCAACAAATTCTGTTAATGCAAAAACTTCTTAATCTCCATGAAGTAGGACGGGAATCCATCAAAAAGCACTGCAATAGTTGGGTTTCCAGCATTCTCGCATGAACGATCCTGATGGTCCATCTTTCCACTACACTTAACTGGGGAAGCAACCAAATCGCAAAACTTTAACGGCTTCGCGATGGAAACTTCTCGGCGGCGGTATGCAGCGACAAGATGAAAGAAATGCACTCCTCATTTCCGCTAAATATGACGCCGTCTTCGTCGTCGCACAGAGAACATCTCGGATTCCTTCCATGGCGACAAAGAAACACAAAAGACGAAGATGCACTAAACTTCCATTGTTCTTGGGGAAATTTTTTTCTCCTCGTTCATCATTTCCGAGTGAAACCCACACGAGCTGCATTTGCGGTGCTGCAAATCTTGAGGCTCCTGACGTATGTTTTCCATCCGGTTTTGTTCCATAAGTTCTGGAATTTCGTGTATGAACTACTAGAACCGGATGTTGGAGAGTCAAGTGGCCAGCTGTCGTCACTGCCGTCATTTGGTTTTGTTCCTGTCGAGTGAGTGCACTTAGCAAGTTTGTTCAGCTCGGTATGAAAATATATGGGCTACCTTTGGACCGGTCCGAGCTGGAAATGCTGACTGAATGCTTGGACAAGAAGGCAGCCAGCGGAACACTGCTGGGTGGATCCGAACAGAATAAAAACGCATTCTGAAGTTGGCCTTGTTGCCCTCGTTTTTTTCGGGTCACATCAATTGCGGGTTTTGTGCAGATTTTCATATGTTTCAGTAGCCGGCAGCAGCTGCTCGTTCTGTGCGGTTCAAATGATACATATTCACATACTTCAAGATGACAGACAAGGATATTATGCAAAAGAAAAATTAAGCATCGTAGGCAAGGGAGAGGAAAAACTTCGGCGCCATCATTGTTCTGGAAGGGACTCTGGAAATTGAATTCCCGGGCGGCAAAAGTCAGAAACTGTAATGATTACCCTCCTATTTGCTTGATTGTAATAAATTATCTCGTTTACAGAGCGCACCACAGACAACGTACTTGAAAAGTTGATTTGAATTGTCTCTGAAAGTTTGTCGCTGCACAGGACGGGATTGCGTGGTGTGGGTGGCATCTGCCATTGAAAGGACAGACACAACTTTTCGCAGCGCGATTTATGTTTGCTTGTTAAAATGTTCCACTCTGATGACCAAGTTGATTGTTGTTTTAACCGGCTCCACTGAGAGCATGAGCTCCGAAATTATCCATCCGAAATAGTTTCCTGGGAGAATTCCACTGAGATAGTTGGATAATCACTTTTCAAAGCAACGATTGTATTAGCACAGGAATTTGAAAAAGTTCAGGGTGTTCCTTGAAAAAATAAAAGCTTAATTACTGAATATTTTCGTTACTGTTTTAACTACTCTAAAAGTTGAAGTAGATCTCTTATTTTAACTTCTTCTTCTTCTTCCTATTAAGCATTCAAGTTTATTGATTTCGCAATTTGCTAATTGCTTACTCTCAACTTAGTGCTCTAAATGCACTTCCACAGTTATTAATTGAGACCCTCCGATGTCAGGTACCATTTTTACCATTTTTGATCGTGTGGCAAGTACAATCAAACCCTATGCCCATGAAGTCGAGAAATTTTACACAACGAAACATTTCCAGACAAGACTGGGAACCGAATCCTGTCACCTCCAGCATGGTGTTACTTTGTAGTCGGGCCATGCATCTCATAGGAACATCCCACCCCCTCTTTAAGGTTTTTGCTGTTTTTTAATGCATGTAATTATTATTGTTATTTGATAACCTTGCATAAGTCGCTTCACATTGCTCAATCCCAGACAATGAGAAAGCGGACTCGCTCGCAATGGTGGTCGAATAAGATAAATGAAGCTTTTCAGACAGCAAATGAGTTTTCTTAGTTTGATCCAACGTCTTCCAATATCATTAAGCAAATTTTGATATTAAGAATGTCAATCCATCCAACCGGGCAGTTTTCAAAAAATTTAAACCAAGCTTTTTTTTTAGTGTACCAACAGCGTATCATAGCGTACCTTCGGGGAATTCCATGTTTTAGGTGCCCTGCTAAATAGACGGCCTATTTTCCGAAATTCTTCATTAAACGCTATAAAAATTACACCAATAGCGTACTTTCCGAATCTGATATTTGATTTGAACGTTCCACAAAAATTGTCATACTTACTTATATAAAACATTTTTAAATACATTATATGAAAAATCTGACCTCGGATTCAGATTTCTCAGAAAATTCTAGCCCGAAATGACCTATAAAGCATACGACTTAAGTACATCCTACGCTACTCTATAGTCAAAAATGTATTTTTAATAATACGTTTAAGGAAGCACCCTTGAATGGGTACTTCCTGCTAAGCATTTTGTAAACCCCTGAATGTAGATAACAAGCAGGCATGATAAAGATAATTTTCAAGCATGCTTTTAATCATGAAGAGACCATCTCTACCTTTACCCATACAAGTTGTTTATGAATCTTCTAAGAATAGTTTGAGAATCCTCAACAGGGCACAACATTATGCCGCAGCTACGTATTTATGAAAATAATCAGAAAATTTGAATGCTCCTTAGAAAATCAACCATGCCTTTCCAATAACGTACATTGAACCGATACGCGTAAAGATGATCTCTTTATGATTAAAGGCATGCTTAAACATTACTTTCACCATGCTTGCTAGTTATCTACATTCAGGGGTACACAAAATGCTTAGCAGGAAGTAGCCATTCAAGGGTGCTTCCTTAAACGTATTATTAAAAATTCATTTTTAACTATGGAGTATCATAGGATGTACAGGGTGCGGCAGCAAATAATGCGAGAATGTTCAAACTTGAGTATTAGGTTAATTCGTGTAAAAAAATACTAATTTTTGTCGAAAGTGTATTTGTTTATGTTAACTTTCAAGTGCTGCAACCAAACATTCTATTTGTTTTATTGCAAATTCTTCAAAATGTTCGCGAAAGAAGTGATCACCAGTTTGTTGCTCGCCCAGAAGAAGCCAGAAGAGATTGCCAAGGTGTTTATCGCGTAAAAAAGTCCCTATAGGATGGTCCTAAGCATCGAAAGCCGGGAAGCGGACGTCCGCGCTTTGCACGCACGCCAAACGTGATCAAATCGGTCCGTGCAAAAATTGCTCGCAACCCAGTGCGTTCCATAAGAAAACTTGCAAAGGAAGCCAATATTTCGGAGAAATCCATGCGGATGTAAGGCACATTGTGAACCCCTTTAAAAATAACAGTTTTGGTATAACAGTCTTAGTATAACAGTAATTCAAAATGAAAGCTCCAATCAATGTGCTTTGGCGCGCCCTATCGGTAGGTGATGTAACTATTGAAAGCATTTTTAAAACAATTTTGTGAGAACCTCCACCCGGATCTCATTTAAGTCTGCAGGCATGGGGCAAAATAATCTACTTTCGGCTTCAAGGTCTCGGCAATAAAAAAACAAACAACCCATACAACATAATTTTGAAAAAACATGTGGGCATCGGTATTGCGAGAAAGAGATGCTAAAAGGGACCTAGCAATGACGAAAGGGAGATGGTTGAATGTAGCAATAGCGTTCCATATAAAATAGGTGAGAACATGAGATTTGATACTCCGGACCATTTCTGATCAATGTTGGCTTACCTTAAGGAAAACTTAATTTAGTGGAGACTATATATTATTATTTGTTAGTTGAGTATCCTGTTTAACAAGGACTAGTAATTCTAATAATTAGTTATAATTATTCAAGTGAAAGGTTATAAATTAGGGAACAACGTACTAGTTCGTCTAGTCAGGTCACGTGCCCCCTGTGACTAGTAGCAACGGTAAGCCATTAGAAAATCATTAGAAAACCATTAGAAAAGCATTGTGGTATTGGGGAAATAACACGATTATTCGTTGATCAGGCGAATTGGCAATCCCGCCGATCAACGCGAGTGTTTCCCTAGGTTCGGAAAAGCAACCGTCGAACCCCAAACTCCCTTTCGACACGCGAGCGATCAGTAACACCACCCCAACCGCCTCTAGTGTGAGCATCCCGTGAAAGTGTGTACGTAACGGCTCCGACGTGTCTGTTGGACGTTACTTCACGTGTTCAAAAACCGATCGGACGCCACCTTTCCTTTGGGTCCTCTGCCGGGTCTTCGAAAAAGCATCCATAGTCTCTCCCTGCGGAGAGTGGCCCTGCTGATTGTTGAGCACGTTACATTCGTTACACGGATAATCATCAAAGAAGACCTGTATGCATCTTCCAGAGCCAGAGTGAAACGCCACTTGATTACGGACCGGGTCAAGAAACTACGAGTGACTCGTTCCAAGAGATTGCTTTCCTTGTTGAAGAAGGAAAAAATGATAACCCTGTTTTCCGACGAAAAGCTTTTCAGCATCGATGCGGTGGCCAACAGCCGCACATACCGGTTCATTTTATTGCAAAAAATGGAGAACGTTCCGGAAAAAGTGAAATTCAAATTTCAAACCAAACATCCGGCTGGTGTCATGATGTTTGGCTTGGTGGCATCCAACGGTTTGAAAATGCCGCCTGTTTTCATTGATGCTGGAGTTAAAATCAATACCGAAGAGTATATCGGTATTTTAAAGGACCAAGTGCTTCCCTGGGTGAAGGCCAACTTCTCCGAGGACCGAAACGTTGTCCTACAGCAGGATTAAGCGCCGTGTCACACGTCCAATCGAAACCAACAATAGTTGAACGATAACATGAAGTTATGGCCGAAGGATTTGTGGCCCCCTAGCAGTCCAGATCTTAATCCGTTGGATTATTCGATTTGGACATATGTTGAAGCACGGGCCTGCAAAATATCACAACCAAGTGTGAAAACCCTGAAGTCAACGCACATGGCAGTTAATGTCGGAGGACTACGTCCTAATGGCATGCTCTGGCTTCCGGCGTTGGCTCGACGTTGTTATTAATCAAAATGGAGGATACATTGAATAAATTTGTTTAAAAGAACTTTATAAAGATAACTGTACACGAAAATGTTGATATTATTGCTTGAGTTACAAGAATTTGGGATTTGAAAGAAATAGAATAAATTTTCGCATTTTATTCTGCCACACCCTGTACTTAAGTCGTTTGGTTTATAGGTCATTTAGGGCTAGAGCTTTCTGAGAAATCTGAATCCGAGGTCAGATTTATCATAGGATGCATTTAAAAAAGCTAAATATAAGTAAGTGTGAAAATTTTTGTGGTACGTTTAAATCAAATATCAGATTCGGAAGGTACGCTATTGGTACCTGGGGGGAGGGGGAGGAGACCAGTAATTTGATCTATTATAGTATATCACGTATCCTTTGTTTAGTGCATGTCAAGTTACTTCATCACTATTGAGAAATGATGAAGTATTCGGTGTTATTACAGTTGTCATTGTTTGTTTTGTTGGCAATTAATCAGGTTTTATTGAAAGTTTACGCTATTTAAACCCTTTGTGAGTGACAGCACTCTTCAAAGACACGCCCCTTTATCAGGATAAACCGGATTCATTGCAAACAAAATAAACAATGACTCCGATACTGACCATGCATCAGAACCCTACTCCTATCCAATTCAAACTATAGAACATCAAATATAAAATGAGAATTCACATAAATGAAGAATAACCATGTTTCCCTTATTCCAAGCACATCCTCGGTGGATGAATCCGAGTATTATCGCTTTTCACAAGACATAATATGTAATAAAGACTATTATACGTTCCTTTGACTACAAAAACAAATATGTTCCCTAGTTTGAATTAATTCACTTATTCGGGTTCGTTGGTAGATCTGATAACGTACCACGAAAAGGTGATCTACCACCGTTACGGGTCATTACTTTGGTTTAATTTTTATGGCGTTTTATGAAGAATTTCGCAAAATCGGCCGTCTATTCAGCAGGGCACGCAAAGGCAAGGAATTTGTCAGGTACGTTCAAAATCCTTGAAGATCCGCTATGGTAGGCTGTTGGTACACTACAAAAAACCGATGGATTGACGTATCATAAGACACACACTTAACAGAATGAGTAAGCAAACCATTTTAAAAAACGAAGCAACTTCAGTAGGCTTCTGTTGACGTTTTTATAAAAAAAAAATTCATAATATTTGAACAAGTTCTACTCAAACAATAAGGCGACAAGGTAATTCTAATCAGCCAGTTTGGTATAATAAACAAATAAAAAAAAACCAGTGGCACAATGCATTAAAAATGTACAAAAGAGATAGTAACAGCAATAACCTGGCAAAATACTTGAGTATTTTCTGCGATCTGAATTCAACCATAAAAAATCTATTTTATGAGCACAATTCAAAAACTTAACTTGAAATTAAGTCTTGCCCAAAAAAAATCTTCAATTATACATTACTAATTATGTTTTTTTGCGTACAGTGTGCCAAATTTAGATTATATAGTTTTTGAAAATTGGAAATATCTTGCCAACAGCATGGGATCCCCGTAAAGAATAGTAATGTCTGCTAGAACCAAAGATGTGAGAAGAAAGTATCGAGAGGTCCGATTAAGCTCGACAGGTTATGTAATTGAATAGAAGTAGTTTGAAATTGAGCGTACGGTTTTTGTTAAGCAGTATTTCGAAGCAAACGCACACTCTTTCACACATCCCCACATTCCCATGTGGACCTTGTTAAACGGAAAATCTTGAAAACTTAGAAAAAAGCAAATGGTACCGATGATTTTAAGAGAAGATGCAAAATCGCCACGGTGGGCTTATCTAAGGATTCCGTACGGAACCTGATGGCGGATGTTCCACAGAAAGTTCGAGAATTGTAGAGAAGCAGGATTAACCGCTTAATCAATTGTTGCTATTGAAGATATAACTCTATTATTGTGAAAAAACAATCGGTTTTGTTGAATTATGTGTAAATTTTTTTGCTGCTATAATTTTGGTGTCCGAAATTTAACGTAGACAGGCTTTAGGTACTGATAGATTATTAGTAATCTCCAGCGCAGGATAATCGGTCCCGAGGTTAATTAAAGGTTCAAAGGCTTCGACAACAGTACCGTCCATTACGGCAGCTTCATTTACCAACACAAGATAAGGCAGTCTTGAGTTACGATTTAACGTTGAATTTATTTGCTTTAAATCATGAAAGCTGAATCCATCCATCAAAGAAGAACTTCAATTGTGGAATGACCAATCATGGGAACATTCGTTGCGAAGCGAAGCGTTGTGATCTTACCGGGATAATACTGTGCCAATCGAACTGATATGATTCTCAATGCAGCATAAATCAGATTTTCTATCGGGAGGTAATGACTTGGCGCCGATACTTAACTTCCTGTGTGGAGTTGTTATCCGGATCCTTAACTGTTCGAGCGAAGGGTTAATAGGTGTAGGATCCAGACAAATGTTAAGTCTTTTGGAAACTGCTATCAAGACGCCACCAGCACGAAATATAGTGCTAATTGTGCAATTACGATCATTACGAAAAATTGTGAACCTCAAATAGTTGGGCACAATTAATTTGGTAGTTTAGCCAGGTTTCTGTTAGAACTATTACTTCAAAGTAGGACTCGACGGCAGCTGAGAAAAAGTCGTCTATTTTCGTTCGGAGACCACGAACATTCTGGTAATAAACCAGTACTCCGTGAAGCAATCAGGCGTACAACCAGATTGACTGGAATCAACATTGCTGAAGACAATTACTTTCCATATGTCCAGGATCTTGAGATATTGGACGCAGTCAATACGAACATTTCGCAGGCCAACTAGTGCCAGATAACGCGCCAATCCCGACATTATTAGACCGCCACGGTAGCCCTTGCCCTTCCTAATAAATTTTCCCACGGCTTATGGATGTATGCATAAGATGAAAAGCACAAGAATATTTCACGTTCAAATTATATTCATTTAATCTCAAGCAACACACAAGTTATATCAAGTTTGAAAATACTTGTATATGACTAGATTTGGTCATACAGAAGCTTACTCAACATTAAATCATGAAGATGTGCTACTAGGGATAGGCTCCGTGCACCTTCATTCCGATGGGTCAAAATTCCTGTGACCGGTTGTCATCATCGACTTTCAGCAAGTGTTTTCACTTTGAAAAGTTTGAAATAATTCTACAAAATTGGTGGTAGCAGTTCAAAATTTAATAACTTCCTTGTTTAAAACTCAAACTAAATACGGTTTATTTCAAATGCTTCATCAGAAAGTGCCACGTGTTTTCAATGTTTTTCTGATTTCCTAGCTCAACTTTAAAGTAACTTTTTTTTAAAAGCAACGGGAATTACTAGTTTCCTACTGAAAAGGTCAAAATCCCTTCAAGTCGGTAGCCGTCAAGCTTAACTATTTTTTTCAAATCTGAAAATTTCAAGAGATGGTTTTAGAACATTTTCAAACATAATTAATTCTGCAGCTTAATACATTAGATTTTCTTTTTTGAATCAACACAGACTATTAGCAACAATCAATATGCAACTAGCGATTTTAAATTGGTTCACTGTTGTAGAACCCCTTGGTCCGAAGTACACCTTGAAGCCAGCACCTTGCTATACATCTTTGAGCCTTTGTTTTGATTTGCTGGGTTATTTTGACAGAATGTTTGAGAGTGTGTTCGTGTGAGTTCATTATTAAAGACGCATTATTAAGCTTGAGACCGAGCTTGGGACCAATGTTCTAGTACTGACTGAGCCAAAAAAAATCGTATTTGTTCGGGACCTACTGATCTTAGAGTTAGTCTATGCGTTTAGGGCAATCCATTTATTGGAAAAGTCTAAGAATTAGCCGATATCCCTATAATTTCATTACAAGTTATAGGAAAATTCATCCATCTGAGTCGAAATAGCTATTCTCAAAGCTGTCTTATTCAGGAAAGCAGGTATGACTTAGCAATGCGCGTTGTCCTTGAACACCATTTGGATTAGTTAAACTCTGTTTCACATAAATTAGAACTAATTGAAGGTAAGTTTTCGATTTCGATTGCCTAAGATGTATGGAAGCCTAAGCATTGATCTTGGAAGTCCTTCAGACTTATTCAAATGTTTATCTGAAAAAGCTGAACAACGTGCAGTAGTTCAAGAAGATTTCATTGATAGTTCTGTTGACATGTCTTGAAAAATGATTCAATGATCTCTGGACAAATGTGTTTTGTTTGGTAGTTGATTCCAGCGTGGAACTTCTAGAGCCTGTCCACGTTAAATCTCGGACACTTTTCTTTTAGTGCAGATTTTGAACTATTTCACGGATTACTGAAACGTTTCACTTATATGACAGCTGAAACTCTCCATTTCATTTTGTGGTACAACATGTTTACATCCCTGTGACATTCAGTAAAATGGCGTCGAATCAAGTGGAAATGCACAAACGCATTTTATACGAACGGCAGCAAAATCCGAATTTATCGATAAGCGATCTTGCCAAAAACTAAAACTACCGCAAAGTACCGTGTTTTTTGTTTGCAAATCATTTGACCAGCGCTTGATTGTGGATCGGAATGTTAAGAGTGCAACAAATCGAAAAGTATGCTACCGACAAATGGACAACAAGGTGGTAGCCATTATTGAGAAAAAATCCCAATACTTCTGTGTGAAATGTGGCTCGCAAAGTTGGGAAGTCAAAAGCACATGTACAAAAAGTGAAGCAGAGGCAAGGACTGAAGGCGTACAAAGTGAAAAGAGGGCCCAACCGTGATGACAAGTAAAATTTCACTGCAAAAGTCGTGCTTAGGAGCTTTACACCTATTTTATGCAAACATTTTTTTTGTATCATAATGGACGACGAAACATACGTACTCGAAGACTTTAAACAGCTTCCGGGTCTGGCTTTCTTACCGCATTGCAAAGGAACACCGTTGCCGATCATTTCCGGACAAAGAAGATGTTCAAATTCCCGAAAAATTATTTGATTAAAGTTTCGTCTCTACCGGCACTATCAATAACGATGTGTACGAGAAAGAATGTCTGCAAAAGCGGTTGCTACCGTTTATCAAAAGCCACGACTCTCCAGCTCTGTTTTGGCCTCTTGTCACTATGCAAAATCCGTCCTGGAATGGTATAAGGTACAAGAGGTCAAATACGTGCCAAAAACAGCCAATCCACCAAACTGTCCAGAGCTTCGCCCAATAAAGAAGTATTGGGCTATAGTTGAGCGGAAACTCTTCGAAAATAAGAAGAAAGCAAAATACCGATGATTTCAAGAGAAGATGGAGAACCGTCACGGCGGCGGGCGTAGCTGAGGATACCGTACGAAACCTGATGGCTGGTGTTCGACAGAAAGTTCGAGAATTTTACAGAAAGAAGGATTAACATCTTAATTAACTGTTTCTAATAACATAACAAATATAACAATATGTAAATAACTATCGGTTTTGTAGAATTACGTGTTATTTTTTCTTTGCTGCTATTATTTTGGTGTCCGAAACTTAACGTGGACAGGCTTTAAAGATTGAAAATTCCAAAATGTTGCGTAGAAACGGTTAAAGGGGTTCATTTGAAAATAATAGTTAGACCTTTATTAAAGCATAAGTGAATAAATGCAATCAAAATTAAAGCAGAAAATCATTCAAAAAATACAAACATTAGCATATTGAAGGATCGAATCAAGTTCAATCCTGTGCTATGATCAATGTACTGTTGTTGCAATTTAATGGTTTCCGAAGAACGAAGAATGGCGACCATATTTTACTTCCCTTCTTCTTCCACTTTTTTCTTGGAGTTTTAGAGCAATATCATCACAATTGACTTTTTGAATGCCATAAACTACAAAACCAAATCCTAGCAGACCGGAAGTCGCACCCAACCATATCAGCGTGGTTTTGCTTCGTTTGTGCGCCTGTATCTGTTAACCAAGGGCAATTTTTATTTCCCATATCAGTTAAACCGCACAAACAATTATCATTTGCCATTTATATTACATTTTCCTATTTTTTTTCTATCAACCGAAGCCATCGATTAACCAAAACTGTTGGCGATGGTTCAGATGGTACCCCCTCTATTTACTGCGGTTTCATACAAAATAACAAAACCAACAAAACGTTTTTCACCCAAATCAATTTTCCAACTGCTTTCCCAAGTGAAACCATTAAGATCTTTGCAGTATCGTCATTTTCCAATCAATGTTTCTTCCTCATTCAGTCGGGATAGCATTTTCCAATATCACACAATTGAAAACCGTTACCCGAGTGAGTCTATTGAAAGGGAAGGTCACGCTCCCAAACGACACGACACGAAGGTGCACGCGGCGGCGACGAACTACGACGATAAGGAGTGTACTCGAAAAAAATGAAACAGAAGAAAATGATCACCAAAAATAAATTTTTTGTCGGATATTTTTGAAACTCTTAGAGGATAAACTACATAATTAAAATTGTTTTGTAATTTTCAATCTATTTTCATGCACATAGAAAGAGCATGTAAACTTCTTCAAAATCACATGAGAACGTTCATTGATACGACTTGAAAATTACATCTTCTAATATTTTCTATTTTAGATGAACTGCTTCAGATGACAGAGTATTTATTTGGTTATTTCTCAATTAATCAAAACATGCAACATCAAGTAAGAGGTGGTTCGTTATGAATCAAAAACGTCAAGTTTAAAATCATTATGGTTAATCATACGCATTTATGGGGCCCGCTAAAACATTTTGTAAACATTGAAGTCAAATCAAATGCAAACATAGGAACTGCTTAGCTTCATTTAACATGGCATTATATTTTCAGCCACGTTCTGTTTATACTTTGAACATAATGGGAATATTTTGAGACTCTGCGAATAAATCTACCCGGGAAATCAACAAGTATTACCATATGCAGTAAATCAACCCTAAATCTGCATTTCAGATGTTACAAGCATTATATTAGCATTATATCAGCATCTTGAAAGCTATCGGTTGTAAAGCTGCATTTCAAATTCTATTTAAATGCTTGTAGCCTGTAATAAGCATTTCGAATGCAAAATTGCATTAAAGAAGCATTTTCATAGCATTGCCGGAAAGCAGCCATATATTGGGCCAAAAGTGGCATTTATGGTGCATTTACGGTGACTTAAATGCTTGATAGGCTGCCGTAAAGACGCTTTGGAACTGCTTATTGGTGACCTGGGTAATAAAGGTAGATTCTTGAGTAAAACCGGATGAAAGACAGTTGCTCGCGAGTAAAATCACAATGAATTCTTGGACGGCAATTCACTCAGCTCAATTAAATCAATTCAATGACACAACAGTTTAAATCACTATAGAATGATCGCAGCAAGCCGTGCTTCAAAACTGACGTGTTTTGTTTTTGCTGCGTCGTTTTTGCGAACAAAAATCGAACAATAATTCGTAATTTAACTCAAACTAACAGTGAAATCATTAAACATAGGCGTGCTTTGGGAAAGACGTAGTGAATACAATCGATTTCCTCCCGAAATGTGTGATTGTCGGTAGTATTTCCACATTTTTTGGTTTTTTGTGCTTCGCCCCCGCACCCGGAAGAAGAGTTACATCAGCTTAGTTTTGTTTATTAGTGGTAGTATTGTGACATCCGGACATAAATGATTAAATTTGAGTGTTTGTCCGCTTTGTCGCGAGTGAATAGATAATTATTTGCAGTTTTGAAGTTCGTTATAGAATCCCCTCATACCGGGGATTTGATATTGGCAGTTTGGAGTGAAAAAAAAGAAGACCAGTGCATGTAGAAAACGGCCATTTGCTTGTCAGAAGCAGCAACCGAAGACAATGCGCATGCGTGTGTGACTGTCACATAATTTCAGATGCGTTCACCACGTAGTTGTGTAGGTTGCATATCTAACTGGCGGTCTGGCAACGTCATTTTTTACGCTTATTTTGTCACGAGCAGGGATGCCATATTTACAGACATGTCTGTAAATTTGCAGACTTTTCATTTTTGTTGCAGACTTTTTTAACGATGCAGACATTTAGCAGACATTTTATTTATATTGCAGACTTTTACAGACATTTGAATTACTTTTTAAATTTTCAATAAAAATATTTTCTGAAGTTCGGATTAAGAACGTACGAGGATCTGAACAGTATAGTAGATACGGTAAGAAGCTTTGTTGAAATATTTTAAAATATCGTAGGTATCATCTTTGAAGTAACGAAAGTTCGCCTTGTACCATCTGACATATTGTTAAAACTATATAGGAGATTGTTAGTTTGTAGTTGTCACGGGGTCCATTTCCCCTTGCCAACTATACACTGTGGTAGCTAGGCAAGAGATTTTCTGCTTGATCGGATGCTGCCTTTCAAACATGCCCTACGCTCAATTTAAACTACTTATATTCAATTTCAGCAAGGTAGGCTATAGACAAGCAGCTCGAGTTATTTGGACTACCAATACGCCTTGCGCCGTAAAAACAAAAAGTAAATTTATTTTCTCGTTTAAATACTATTATTTTTGTGATACTAACATTTGCTCTGAAGCCCAGTCGGTTGCCACTCGGGGACAGAACAACATTAAAAGTTAAAAGTTATAAGCTATTGAAATAAATCTTAAAACTCTGATTTTTTTAAAAGTACTACTAAATGCATCATTGCAGTACATTTGCACTAAGAATTTAGAAATCTACCCCTGAATTAGTCCTAGATTCCTAGAAGAATAGAAAGAAAAGACCCAGAATTTAGGGCACATCCTGGACAGTTTTGAAGTAGACTTCCCAGAGCTTTGGGAAGATAATTTCTAGAAGTTCAGGAAGACACTTCCTCGAAAAAAAACTTCTCCGATGGCCAGGTTAGGATGGCCAGGAAACTTCTCAGAAGTATTGGGGGCAAGCAGTTCAAACATGAAGAACCTTCAAAAATTCAGGACCGAACATTACCGAAGTTTAAGATCATACTTACCTGAATTTCAGGACAGAACTTCCCAAAGAATCAGGAGAGGGCTTATCAGAGCTTCAGAAAGAAGTGTAGGGAAGAGGACTTCTTTGAAGTATGGAACTTTTCAGAGGTTTTGAAGTTCTTCTCAGAAATTCAAGATTGAACTTCTCAGAAGTTCAGAAAAAAAACTTCCAGGAATTTCAGACGGGAAGTAACCAGAAAGAGCCCATAATTTCTCAAAATATTAGGAAAAAAATTCCTAAGGACGATGCGTCATAGAAGTTGAGGAGAGAAGTTCTCTAAAGTTCAGAAAATAATTTACCAGAAGTTCCGGAAGAAACTTCTCAAAAGGTTAGTTGCAACTTTCCACAAGTGGTAGGCAGCTTTTCCAAAGCTCAGATAAGATCATTTCAAAATTTCAGAATAAGGATTTCTCAAAATTCTTTAGAGAGAACAAAATGAAACTTTCCAGGAGCATTGGGGGTGATTCCCCCTCCACTAATTTGAGGATAAATTTCCCAATAGTTCCGAAACAAACTTCCCCAAAGTTCTGGAGAAAACTTCCCAAAAGTTTAGAAGAGGACTTCTCAGAAATCTAGGAAGAATCTTCAAGAACAAATTTAAGGGAATTTTCCTAGACATTTTCGAGACGGCTTTCCCAAAGTTTCAATAAAAATTTCTTCGAAGTTCAGGATAGGACCTATCAGAAGTTTGGAAAGAATAAGCTTTAGGAAAAAACTTCCCTAAATTTCCGGAAGAAACTTACCAGAGAAGGCATTACCTGTAGGATCAAGAAGGAATTTTTCAAAAAAATCAGTAAAGTACTCCTCAGATGTTCACACGGAAATTTCTCAAAAGTTCCGAGGAGACAAAAAGTTTAGTTGGAACTACCCAATAGTGCTAGCAAGCTTCCCTAAAGTTCCAAATTGAACATTCCAGTATATCAGAATGCGAACTTCTCGAAGTTCAGGAAATCCCAAAAGTTCTGGTAGGTATATAAAATCAGGAAAAAGCTTTCCAGAAGTATAGGGAGAACTTTCTCGTAATTCAAGCAGGAATTTATCAGAAATTCAGGAACAAACTTCCCCGAAGTTCAGGAGAATACTCCCCTGAAGTTCGAAAGAGAACATCTCGGATGTCCAGAAAATAAATTCTCAGTAGTTAAGAAAGAAAATCCTAACAAATATAAGAAGATTTTCCAAGAAATTTTGGAGAGTACTTTCCCAAAGTTTTGCAGAAATTTTCCTCGTAGTTTAGGAAAAAACTTACCAAATATTTTTGGAAGGTATGAGTTCTTAAATGTGAATTTCGAAGAAAATAAGAAGTGACTGCCAAGAAGTTCATGAGGAATTTTGTCTGAAGTTCAGTAGGAAACTTCCCAGAATTTTTGCAAAAAGCCTTGCAGAAGATCAAGAGAGAGCTTCCCTGAAATTCAAGAGATGATCACTGACTAACCGAAGAAGCAGTCTATACAAAAATCATTCATATGACCATAATGATATTCATCACTCATGACACCATATTTAAATATGGTATACACCATCTGCCTAACCGCTTGCATCATACTATGAGGAAACACACTCATGCAGGAATTACAATTCCTTAATTTGCATCTCACCTCGTTTGGATGATTTGATCAGTAAGAAAATTTCCCTGAAGTTTAGTTGAGAAGTTTGAAAAAAAAAAACAAGAAGTGTTCAATATATCCAAGTTGCTTCCAAAGTTGCTATCCAAGTTGCTATCCAATGCTTCCAAAATTCAGAGAATCTTTGTATATAAAAATAAATTTCTGTTTGTTTGTCTGTCTGACTGTCTGAAGCTGAACACTGAAAACTACTGATCCGTCAGCGTGAAATATAATATGGAGGGTTTTTTGCGGCCGGAGGAGGTTCTTATGATAGTTAGAGACCCCTCCCTTCCCTGAAAGAGGGGAGGGGGTAGCATACAAATAAAACACAAATGTGTTAATCGAAAATGACAACCCCTTGATTTAATCTACAAAAAAAACCTTTTTATAATTTATGTTACGGAAAATTGACTCTGTTATTCATTGTAATTCAATGGTTATTGTTGAACCAATAAGAAAATCTGTAGAATTTATGAAATGAAAACTAATTTTTGATTTAAAATATAGAAATACAAAACTGGAAAGAACGTTAAAAGGAGAAAAAAAACTATAGAAAATTGTGCCATCTATGCGAATGCTTCAAACTTCAGTGTCACTTTGAAAATATAAAACAATAGTGTAAGGTTGCATACAATCCAAGAAATAGATGCAGAAATGTTTACATAATTAAACATGTAGCAAAAATGACATAACTCGTTCTCTAATTACGTCTTTTTGTTGAAAGAAGTCTAATTTTGTAAAACAAAATTTACAGACTTTGATAGACATTCCCAGACTTTTCAAATTTTTATCACAGACATTTGAAAAAAATATCTGGCATCCCTGGTCACGAGTGCATGAAGCTAATTACGAATCAACGTCGAGAATTTTCATGTTTACGAATGAACAAGCGTGTAATTAAGGAAGCGGCCATGGGTGAGATTTATCTGACTATAACTATGTAACAATAACCTTATTTTTAAATAATACCAAATACGTGCCTGGTTTGGAAATTTAACATTTCCAAATCTGGAAGTGTGTTGCAGTGCCCTTATCCAAATGATATCGGTAATGTTTACATGCGGGGCTTATTGTATGTGAAAGTAAACTCGGAATGGGCGTGAGTCTCCAGACATTCTGAAATAGGTTGCTGGTTCAGCAGTAGAGCTATCACTTTCTAGCTCTCGGATTAAAGCTGCTTCCAATGATCACTTGAGGGATTCTTGTAAACAGATTTTTTCCATAATACCATTGCCGGCCAATGAGTGTTAGATTGTACACACACACAATAGTTTTTATCACTATTTATCACGTAACTTTTTGACTATTTATCACGTAACCAGATGTAAACATCAGATTTCAGGTTTAGAAACTGCAGCTACAAATAAATGCTCTCTTGTGTCCTCTGTTTATGGGTGGAGAATGACAGCTAAAGGTTAGTATGCAGCTCAAAAGTAATGTGCATTAGCATAGTACAAGTAATGGTCTAGAAATGCGTTTACTGACGGAATTATTTACCATGTATACAGCTGAAAAGTACGGCAGACTTTGTAACGTTAGTAACGCCTGCCCGTGTAGTCTAAATGGGGCTGTCACTTTTCCGTGCGGAATAATATTCCGTTCGATTATTTCGCAAGAAAAACTGACATTGCACCCATACTGGAGCAGTTGTCAAAATTACTTCGGTAGAAATGGCAAAAATTTGTTCCAGTCCTTACTTGCCAGCTGTACACTAGGCTTAAGAAAGAGAAGAAAATCAGTAGTTCTGTTTGATAAATTACAAGTAAATTTGAAGTAGCTTTATATTTAAGCGATTGTGTAAGTTCGTATGATAATGCACTGGAAAGCAAGTACACTGTGCTTTATTAATACTGCAACGTGTACTAATATATGAACCGAAGGAAAAAGAGGTATTTTTAATGTTTAACAATGCTCAGATTTTGTACACGTTTTTAAATATCAAATTAAAGAGCGCAATGCTTTACATTGGCATATTTCTACTATGCAAACGTTTTTCATCGCGTGTTATGATCATTTTTTGCTGTGTATGTTTTTGCAAAGTTGTTTTTTTTTCAACCATTACAACCTCTCCTAAAGGCTATATTCCTTGCCTTGGACTTAACTCTACATATCAAATCCTGTGCAACACTTGCGCCATCTATTTTACAGACTTTCATCCACTTTTTCTTCAAACCATGCTCGTTTTTGAAGACCTTCCCTGTTTTCCTGATCTGGCCCTTCAAAATCGCTTCTTCAAATTGTTTCTATTGAGCGAAGTTCTGGCGAATTTGGCGGATTTGCCTCCTTTAGCACTAAAACAACATCGGTTTCGCGTTATGTCCCGATTCCAGATCCTGCCAAAACAAAGTGCCAGCTTCATGGGACTTGAGGAAGGGCAGCAGGCGCTTCTGGAGGCATTTTTCTTTATATATTTGGCCGAATTGATGGTGCCGCTATAGACGGCTTGCTGAATTTGCCGCACCCACAGATCGACTGCCACACCAAGTACTTCTTGGCCAATATGTTGACCTTCTTCTTCCGGAACTTCTTCGGAACACCCAGACGGGACCTTCCGACGGAAAACACCAGACCGGGGATCTGCTTGGCGTCCGCTATCATGTACGCCTCCACCAACCACTCGCGGTGCAGCAATTTCGTAAGAGATTTTGGCTACCGTATTCTGAATAACGGTACAGTTGGGCACCTTCCCTACCTTGAAGACACGAAGCCCGGCCCGCTTCATTGTCTGCTGGACGAACCAGATGGAAGAAATGACCTTCTTGACCACGTCCCGAATCAAATGGTTCAGACCGCGCTTGAAGGAATCCCTCGCCTTCCTTGTGTTCATGGAGTCGGTCGTCTTCTGAAAGTCTCTCAAATAAAGATAAACAACAAACAACAAACATCGGTCGTCTTCGCATTTCTTCCGCTCTCAGCTCGTTGCTGGGCCGACCACACGGGACACGGTCGAATTGTCGATTCTCAACTGTTTCGCGATCCACCTGTGAGACTGGCCTGGATTTTCCACTCCCACGACCATATATTTTTGTCGAAGCGCTTCTTGCTTGGAAGTCATCTCAATAACCACTTCTCGAGTACTTTTTCTCAAACGTTAAATTCCTGAAACCATAAGCATTTTTATGCAAACTAGGACCAGAAGGAACACAAGAAATAGTTTTTCCCTAACATGCTGTTGATGCTAATTTCCGTGAGGGTGCTGAGAGTTTTGAGGAATTTATGCTTGAATCTTACTTCCCCACATTGTTTACAAAATCAGATACGTCTGTTTGAAAAAGACTTGACCTAACTTGACGAGCCTTGACAGGTTGTTCAGAAATTTTACAAATGTAAACATTAAAGTCTAAACTACACACTTAGAAAAATTTACAGTATTCGGTAATTTTTTACCGAACTTTCAACAGCTGAATGTTCGGTAATCCGATTTACCGGATTTCGGTGAATTTTTACAGTATTCCGGTAAAAAAATTACCGGAACTTGTCAAATTTTACCGAAATCCGGTAAATCGGATAACCGAACTGTTCAGCTATTGAAAGTTCGGTAAAAAATTACCGAATACTGTAAAATTTTCTAAGTGTGTAGGTTCACTCAAAATTGCATCAAAGTTATACACAAAAGAAAGTGTTGCATTTTTTCCAAGCACAGTCTTTAGGCAGCAGCGATGAGGCTTTGCTTCGACAGTTCGATTCAATAGAAAGCCAAACAATGAATGGCGAAGCCCAACGAATCGAAATGAATGAGAGAATGCATTCCGGCGACATAGACTGGTGCTGGGCCTCAGGTACATTGCAATGGATGCTTCTTGTGCCAGCTAAGGCGGGGGCTGGAAATAAAATAAAATTGAAGCTAAATTAAATTGAATGTTTCCATTTGTTTCATATTCCTCGACTTGCTCCATCTAACCGTCGTCGGCAAACGAAGAAGTGTCCTGTTTGACTAGCTAGCAGCAGTTGCTGTTGGTAACGCTCCTACCCAACCGTCACACACAGCTGAGAAGCAATTGAAGTACAACTAACTGGGTGCAACCTGGGGACCCCCAAGGGGAATAATACCATTCATTGCATTTCCAATGAAATAAGAAACAGACCCGGGTCCCGAGAAGTGGCAACGGTTTTCCAACTGTACACATGCACTCGGAAAAGGTACCGAGAGGAATCTAGGTGATGGTGGTTCTGGTTGGGTAACGGAAAATGCTCATGCTTATGCACTTAATTTCAATAACTTAATTGCTCCGTACATTTATGAACCGACATTGCTATGGTGGCAATATGTTTTAAACTATGACTGAGTGCTGCTTTCTCGCTTTCGGATCCGTGCACAACAGCAACGTTGGCAAAGCTCTTTCCGAGTGCCCCATGAGTTTGGTTTGGGGGAGGACGATAGGATTTATTAGATTTTCGACTGGAGTATGTAGCAAACATGCAGCACTTTTTTTCCCCTCACATATGTATTATGCAGTAGAAGCCTGGGAATGGAAGAGGTTGGTCCTGGAGGCCTCCAAATAAAGAACCCCTGAACGTAATGAAATAATGATTTTACAGCTACAGGGTTTTGGCAATAATATAATTTGGAAATGTAAAACTGCGCGAGTGCTTTTGCATATTTCGCCGACATCCATGGAGCTGGAGTGTTGAATGCTATCTGATGCCGGATTTTAAATGCATTCAGAGGCATCAGCGTGGAGGCCTGCATAGTTATGTTATTAAATATGCTCGGAGTATGATGATTCGATGCTGTTCATTGTTGAGAGTTTTGCATTACAAGAGCAGTGAAAGGTATGATGAATAAAATATGAAACAATGAAATATTTAGCCGTCACAGGAGGATTGCACGGTGACTCAGGGCAGCAATGAGCGGTGCGATGGAGCGGGGAACGGTCCAAGAGCAATCACTGTAGCTTTATTATTTTTGCATTACATTCCGACGAAGGAAGGGAGAGAGAGGTCAGCAATTTGATTGGAGTTAGGGAAAAATAAAATACGATTCCATACCTTTAATTGACATAAACTTGATATATACCGTCTAAAGCACTGTCCACGTTGAAATCTCGTGAACACCTGTACCGGTCGTTATCATTTGCGTAGCTATTTTGAATTATTTCACGGTACTTCAATTCAGTATAGCTTTTGAATTATTTCACGGATCGCTGAAACACTCCACTTTATTCTATGGTAAAACAGGTTAACATTCTTGTTACATTCAGTTAAACGTCGCCAAATCAAGTGGAAGTGCGCAAATGCATTTTGTTCGAAACTAAAACTACCGAAAAGTACCGTGTTTTGTGTTTGCAAATTATTTGACCAGCGCTTGGCTGTGGATCGGAAGGTTGGAAGTGGAATAAATCGAAAAGTATGCTCCCGAAAAAGGGACAAGAATGTGGTAGCCATTATTGAGGAAAATCCCTATTTTTCTGGCTCGCAAAATTGGGAAGTCAAAATCATACGTACAATAAGTGAAGCAGAGGCAAGAACTGATGGCGTACAAAGTGAAAAGGTTCCTAACCGTAATGAAAAACAAAATTTCACTGCAAACAGTCGTGCTAGGGAGCTTTACAAAATTTTTTGCAAATATTTTCTTGTATCTTAATGGACGACGAAACATACGTACTCGAAAAAATCAAACAGCTTCCGGGTCTGGCTTTTTATACCGCAATGCAGAAGAACGCCGTTGCCGAGCATTTTCGGACAAATAAGGTGTCCAAATTTCCGACGAAGTATTTTATTTGGCAGGCCATATGTAGTTGTGGTCGAAAATCTAAAAGTTTCATCTCTACTGGCATTTTCAATTAGGATGTGTACGAGAAATAATGTCTGCAAAAGCGGTTGCTACCGTCCATCAGAAACCACGACTCTCCAGCTCTGTTTTGACCTCTTGTCATTATTCGAAATCCGTCCTGGAATGGTATAAGGTACAAGAGATCAAATACGTGCCAAAAAACAGCCAATTCACCAAACTGTCCATAACTTCGCCCAACAGAGAAGTACTGGGCTCTAGGTTAGTGGAAACTCTTCGAAACTAAGAACAAAGCAAATGGTGCCGATGATTTCAAGAGAAGATGCAAAATCGTCACGGCGGGCGTAGCTGAGGATACCGTACGGAACCTGATGGCGAGTTCGAGAATTTCACAGAAAGAAGGATTAACATCTTAATCAACTGTTTCTTATGTACATAGATATAACTCTATTATTGTGAAATAAACAATCAGTTTTGTTGAATTATGTGTAAATAATTTTTGGTGCTATTTATTCGGTGTCCGAAATTTAACGTGGACAGGCTTTATTTGCGCTTGGCGTTCTCATTATGACTAAGCCAACCATTACTATACCGGTCGTTGCTATCACAATAGTCACTGTTTTCCACACCACACTCTCAGGATTTTTTACTGAGGTCGGTAAATTTGTACTGCGTTTTCAAACAGCTGAAAAAGTCAGTAAACTTGAAATCATCAGCATTTCATAGGAAAGAACATTATGAAAATGTTATATTTTTCTATTAATTGATAATGTTGTATTGAAGCATTCAGTGTACATTTTAAATGAAGTTATATTATCTCCAATTTTTAAGAATTGTTTTTAAGTTTATCGAACTTTTCAGCTGTTTGAAATTTTACCGAGCAAATTTAGTGTGCAGCACAGCAAAATATATGAAAATTATGAATCCTAGAGAGTTTGAGATGTTTAGTGGAATATCTGTAACTACAAATTAGAAGAAAAAATAGTATTTTCCATTTAATTCCAACTACTATTGCTTATCTTGATAGATACGCGTATTTCGTCTACAATGTGCAGACTTCTTCAGTGTCTCGTACGGATAACTCGAATGAAAGAAATCCTTCACCACCTACCGTATATATACTATTTTCTAAATACAAATCGTTTACCTATCATTATTTTGTTTATACACGGAAAATAATGTGTTCTTCTAAACGAGAAAAACAGGTCATGATTTCATGAATATGTTGTGTTTTCGTGTTATGAATATACACCATGAACAAAATTCATGATATAATGAACTATTTTCCCGCCGCAATGAAATCATGAATACATCGGGTCAAAACCATGAGCTGAATTCCTGATACTGAGAACGTTATCCATGAATCTACCAAATCTGCTTTATCGACTCTGAATTAAAACAAAAAAAATAAATTCGTCTTCAGGATTCGAACCTAGTGAAGATGAAGAGTGCTGTGATAGTACTTGGTCGATGTACTGACTACGCTATAGTTATTCTTTAAAAGACTCTTGAAAAATGAAGCTGAGTTCACAATTAAAGATTAGAGGCAAAACAAGACTTCCTAAGTTCATGACTCGCATCTGTCATTTCAATCATGAAACCATGAATAAGAGTCACGAATTCATAAAATAAGAAGAGAGTTAGTATCATGATTTTTTGTTCATGAAAACAGAAACGGATTTGTTTCCGTGTACCTATCCTGCGTCGAAAACAAACGTACTCAATATCTTCCAAGCTTTTTTCCCTATATCTAACCTTATTATTGTGTAGCAGCGGGTGCTCCGTTGCGTCGGCTTTGTTGTCGTTTAGGTAGTAAGTTGAAGAACCATGTGTAACCGTTGTTGTGTTGTTTTGTTTAGTAGATTTCTGTTCTGTTGTTTGTTTATTTCTAAGCTTTCTGCGACGTCTAATTTCCAGGGTGTAGAGGTAGTCCGTAATATTGTGATATCATTCGTCGTTATGTCGTAATTTTCCGTGAAGATGTGTTCTGCGAATGTCGATTTGAAGTTATGTGAAATTCCTTTATTGTTCTGTTTGACAGTCTTAGTCACCTCCGCTAGATGCTCTTTGAACCTTGTTGCCAAGGTTTTCATTGTTCGACTCACATATATTTTACTTTACACTTGATTCTGTATACCCCTCTCACTACTGGAAGGTCAAAGAATGCAAGTTTACTATCCTTTTCTATTTCATGAGTGAACTTAATGTCTTTGTGGAGATTGTTGATTTCTTGAAGAATTGAGGAGAGATCGTTTTGTTTCACTACAGCGAAGATGTCGTCGACGTATCACCGCCAACGAGTTCCGGTGCAATTTTGATTACGCAGAAAACTGTACCAGTAATGGTCGGCAACGTTAACCTCATGACAGATGCAGAGTGGCTTTATATCGAAAACGTAGTGAACATCGCGTCCGGGAGAAATGGAAACTGCAATACACAAGCTGTTCCGTTGTCAAAGCAGCAGGCATATATGGAGCTTTCAGCGAAGAAAAAGCTTTATCTCGAGTCAAGACTAGCCAGTTTAGAACCAGACAATTTGGTAAATCCTGACTTTAAAAACACTTATCGTTGAGGTCGAGAACTCCATTATACAATCATTAGGACAATTCTTCAGCTAACGGGGTATAACTAAAACATGAGAATAATTTTAACTTTCGTCTTCGTACAGATATCTGTACGTAAATATTACAAATTTTTGAGATAAACCACGATTTTTAAATTTTTTGGAAATTGCTTATCCACACAAGATCCTACTTTTTACTAGTTCTACTTTCAGTGTGCGGCTACCCATGAAGCAAAATAGAACAATTGACAATGACACTACAGTGACAGTCTGATAGTCAGTTTATGTGTACCCGTTAATGCATTCTCCATGAATTTTCAGAGATATTTTTTGACGAAAATTTAATGATTTAAAGATTTTCTGACATTTGAATATTCCTTCTGGCGTTTCTATAGGTATTCTTCAAGAGTTTCTGGGCATTCCTCCATGGATTCTTTCAGGAGTTTTTTCTAGTATTGAGGACACCTGTAAGAACTACACAAACACTTTAAGATGATTTCCGAAGTAATGGTTGGAAAGAAGTCGGAAATACTTATCGGGATATCAAAAGGAGAAATGCTTAGATCCAGAATTCTCAACGATACCAGCAAGGAGGCCTTCTACTCGATCTGCTGTGGTTTCTATACCGAGTTGATTAGAGAGGTCATCAAGTGCCTTGATCTAGTTCTGACTACTGCATCGAGCGTTATCCCTAAATAGCTGCACACTTTGAAGGAGTTCACCTCGATTAAGGCCTGTACTCGAAAAAATGCACCATTTTTATCCGTGTGTAACTTTTTTGTTCGTGGGTAAAAATTGATGAACATCTGAGTATAACTAGTTTGGAGTTTCATAACAATCGGTTCAGTGGTTATTGAGATGTCATCAAAACAAGAAGAAAATCCCCGGAGAATTTTTCGCGCCGTCATGGAAAATCCGACTATTTTTAGTGTAATCCGAACCTTTCGATTCGCGACGCGGCTCTGAAGGCAAAGTGTTCCGCCTGGTTTGTTCAGCAAACCATGAAACAAGTTGGGTTTCGTGTATTCAAGGTGCAAGGCACTGAACCGGCGTGATCAACAAAACACGGTGGCGAAATCCCGCGCAAGGAAGCTGTTTCCAGTGATGTCCATATCCTCAGTGTGGTAGAGAGAGATTTTATTTTCTCCACACACTCTTCCTACCTCAACAAGAGCTCTTCTCTCTTGTTTAAATTCACCTTCGTGTTTGCATGCGGGTAGCGCATATGGGTGAAGAAAAATGATTTTCATTCACACATTACACTCGATCACTCTAGAGTGAGAAGAAGAGCTCTCAAATTCCGGAAGCACTGCTAATATACATACAGCAGTGATTGCAAATTCTTCCCGCTTCCTTTTTTCGGACTTTTTCTACAACTCTGATAAAGTTTTCATTTCAAATCGCACCAGCGAATCACAGAAGGAGCACTGGCGCGTCCTCGCCCAAGTGTACGCTGCAGTGATCGCAGGCGAGAGAACATGGGCGAAGACATATGAGAGCACGTGAGAGCGGTCGTTTAAAAGAGAAAGTGATCCACTCACTCCAAGCAATCCCATCGCAGGCGCACACTTTCACTCTGTTTATTTTTCACCAAATAAAAGCGCACTTTGCTTTCTCTGCGGTGAGTTATGGCTGTATCCTCTGTGAAGGTACAAATCTCACGCGCCAGCGTAACATTAGAGCGAAATGCCATCTCTACTTTCGTTATTCGAAGTTTCATATTTTCTATCCTCCACTCCATATTTCCATAATCAAATTCATTTAAGATGTATGGAATGCATCATTCACATCGCATACCGATTGAACTCAAATGTATGGCAAGGCTAAAGTTTTTTGTATGAAGAATTAACCTTTTAGGATTACTAGTTCATAAGAAACTCTTCCAAATACAATTAATTTGAGACCCCGCCAGGACCGGCATAAATGTTTTTAGTTTGTTGAACATTACGACACATGCAAAATATAAATTGGCTTATAACCTATACTATTTCAAACTGACGTTTTACTAGGTACCCTTCAGTACCCAAAGCTGAACATTTCAGGAATACTTGTTCATAAGATTATCTTTCAAATACAATCTGGTTAAGACCCCGCCAGGACCCACCCACCCTTTTTGAAGCGGTTGATTATGACGTCACACAGACACTTCAATCACCATGTTTCAAACTGTGGTCATAAGAGTGCCTTGGTGTGTTCAGCAAAAATGTGTGTTTTAATAATTCCTACAATTTCTTAGAAAATATTGAATTCGACAAATTTGAACAAAGTACTAATTAGGTAGAAAACAGTCTTAAGCACTCCAGTTATTGGTAAACGTTAACCTACTACAGCTCATTTTTGCAGAATAGTGCTCCATGTAGTGAAGCACCATACTACAAAAAATGAGCGTTGTAGGATAACGTTTACCCAGTGCTTGAATAGAGTCTTAGGTGCTTTGCTGTTTCCTACTCTATCTAATAAAACAGTTTCTAAGGTAGTGCTGAAAGAAAACCAACTACAGTCACCGCCAGAAAAGTGCCCACCTACCCCAGTTTCTCCTTTTTGAGCAGTAAACTGTAAAATAAGTAAAGATTCTAAAAGAAAGAAATTATGCATGTCAAAATAAAGTGCCCACTTCTTATTTTCTTTAAAAAACAACAACTTGTAGATCAATTCTGTTGAGTGATCAGAAGTTGATGTGTCCTCCCATGGCCTTCAACAGTTTTCGCAAACGTTTCGGCATACCACCATATTCTTCAGGTGTTGTGGGTCAAGAACTTCCCAGGCGTTCTCAAGTGCTTGAAAATAGTTATGTTTGTTGGTAATTCCTGTCTTATCAACTCGTGAATCCAAGATGGCCCACAGACTCTCTATTGGGTTCAGATCTGGACTCTGTGGGGGCCATTCCATAGGTTTAATACGGCAGGAATAGAAGAATGCCTTTGAATTCTTCGCGGTATGTTTTGGGTCATTATCTTGCTGGAACACAAATTTGTTTTCCAGCCCAGTCTAACCAACGAAACATCCAAATTCTCACGCAATATGTCGATGTAAGAATCTGCTGTCATAATACCATCGATTTTTTACCAAAGCACCAACACCCACCCAAGAAAAACACCCCCAAACCATCACCTTCCCTCCACCATGCTTAACTGTGCCCTGGGTATGTTGATCATGAAGTGCTTCTCCAGGTACACGTGCTCGTTTTTTGCTGTTGAACAACTCGAATTTCGACTCATCAGTCCACAAAACAGTCTTCCAATATTCTAAAGGTTGAGTCATTTCGCTTTGTTGACTTTGCTAATAAAAGGCAACTTCTTACAAAACCTGCTCTTCATACCGTGTTCAGCGATCCTTCTGCGTAGAGTACTGTCCGAGATCGGTTGTTGAATCACTTCCTTGACCTCCCTGAGGGTAACCTTCTGATTTTTCTTAATTTCTCGAATGATTCTCGCATCTGTTCGGGAATCTGTTCTACGTTTCCTTCCCCTACCTGGGCGATCAGCTACTGAACCATAGGTTTTGTACTTTGCGAAAAGTTTGGTAACCGCTGCTTTGCTGTATCCATACTTTTCACCAATCTTGCGATGCAATTCACCTTTCTCGATGTCACGAATAACACATTTTCAGATCTGCAAGGGAATAGTTTTGCTTTCCACCGTATTATCCATGGTTATTTAGATAACTCGCACTGAATCTTTCTGACCGACAACTGAAATCCGTAAGAAGATCAACAAACACTTGGAAACGTCAAAAAAAATTGAATACGAGGGGCGTTTGGATGTCAAAATTACATACACAATATATTTTCAATTGGGCACTTTATTATGACACACCAAATTTACACCACGTATGGTTCAAAACATAATTTTGCAAAAATGTGTACTATCCATTGCAAAAATACACATGCATCTTTAAAGTAATAATATTTTTATGCTTCGAAAAATATATGAATACGATTGAGTGATAATAATGAGTTTTTGAATGACTTCAGAGATGCAGCGTGTTCATGAGAAAAGTGGGCACTTTATTTTGGCGGTGACTGTATATCTCTTTAACGTTAGGTTCTAGAAACTTAGTGTCTTGAGCAACTTTACTTAAAATTACCTGCTCTACAACTTTGTCCAAAATAACAACCCGTTATCTCGTAGCTGAAAAAAGTTAGAAATTGAAAGTGTTTTTAAGACCTTATTAAAGGTTAGATGTGTTTTTTTTTTAAAAAGATGCGGAATAATATTTTGAGCAACTCTTCTCAAGCTACCTAGTCGATAAAATGATGACAAAAGCGTGAAAACGTTTTTGATCGTCCTTTGTCAGAACGGTGCCACTGTGAAGCTTTCAAAGCTCATTTTGGTCTGTGCATACACGTTTGGTAAGCTTCATTTCAAGTCATCCAAGAATTCTCATAGATGAACCGCCGAGTTAAGAGGCTTCTTGAAGAATAAAATGTATTCTCAAAACTACTCCATAACTTGAATTATTGACCAATCACATTAAAGATTTGAAAGAGAACGGCATTGCAATGCGAAGGTGAGAGCTATCAACAGAAAATAGTCATTTCCCCTCACTCCAACACAAAGCCAACTCAGCGAGCTACACAGCACAAAAATAAACATGAATATCGCAATTTTCCAACGTTGTTCGAAAAGCATATGTATTAGACGAAACAAATTTGAATCTTTGAGATATAACCTACCATGACCGTATGGTTTCCGATTGTTCAGATATTACATTCTACGAAATTTTTCTCTGTGCACATACAGTTCTCGAGTGGAGATTCTTCCAGGTAAGCGCAACCAGAGCATCATCCTCCTTGGAACAGGAAAATATTCACAGCAAAACTTTGATTTAGTTTGTTACGGTCTGCATGCTCTTCACCTTTCCGAACCAGACCATGATGCAGAAGTGGTGGATCGAATCGAGATAAATGGCTGGCACTGTAAATGGAATCCGTTCGTTCCTCTGCTGCCTGGCGAGAGAGAGCTTTCTGGTTTCATTGTTTGCTTTCCATTCTTTTAGGTGGATTTTCCGAAGTTAAATTGCCACATCCTCAGACTACTAGAAAAACTAGGGCTAGGGGTGGGGGGTAAATAACGGTACTTGCCGCAGATATGGCTCTTACCGAGATTCCTATCCATAGTCAGCATGTATTCTTTTGCCATCGCCTTAGTTCTTGCATCGCTCGCATGTGTGGTCTCTGAAATTTAGAGCGCTTTTGATGTTCGCTGGTTGAGATTTTCTATATATGTGGATTGTAACTTGTGGTGAATTACAAAAGCTTCGTTCTAGATTCTTCGAATCTGAAGCCTTGTTTTTCAGATACCAAGAAGAACACTAACACTTTGGGCATTGAAGCATGAAGGCTTGCATTGTCGAAAATTCGGACAAACACCAGGAATAATGTTATGGCAATTCAAAACTAAGGAACAACATGTTTGATATGTCTGAATATGATCCAATTACCCATTCTCCCGAATGCTCAATTCCACCCCCAGTGCAATTGACTACAGCAGCTGTGGCTTGCGAACATGAAAAATCAATATTCATTAGCGGAAACCACTGAATCGTGAAATAAATGTAATTCGACGAATGTATGATAAACGTAACAAGCCGAACAAAAAGTTTCCCTCACAGATTCAACATCAGACATCAGCTGCGCCCCATTCCGCGCTTCTGGGGCCAAGCCATGTGTGCATGTGTCTCAATTTCAAAAGTTTTCCATCTGAACATCGATCCCGACATGTCCTCCTCTCTTGGTCCAGTGATGTGTGGGCGAGCCATTGAAAGCTCCAACCACTCGCCGCCGGAGTCGTGAGTCACAGGTGCGGCAACAGAAACGATCAAACTGTGTGGAATGAAAAATACGACGGATGAATGCTGGAAACCACCGAATTTCGGCTGAGAATTGCATTCGATATGGGCTCTTAGGTCTGGCAATACGATGATGGGAGGATATTTCCCGCATCATTCAGGTGGTCGTGGAAAGGGTAATAGGTCGGTCGGAAGCGAAGTCCTCAGGTGCGCCCATGTAGTCCATGACACGTGTCACAGAGTTCTTTTTCCATTTGTTGTGTAGGGATGTTCATATCCTGATAATTCATGAAATTTGACGCAATTCACTCGGCAGTCCGATGAGCGAAAATCTAGAATTTGGATACTTTAACATCGTTAGCTGATACACCCGAAAACACTCCCCCGCCACTACACTGCGGTAAGCGCACAGCGAGTGAGATTGTCTGTCAGATGGCGGAAATAAAGGTTTTATTGGTTGATGATAAAACGTTTCCGCCGTGTGCCACTACCGGTGAATGTGTTTGATGGCACATTTTGCTTTCCTCCCATTCCAGTTCCATTCCATACATCATGGCTGACCGAGGCTTTCAGGGCTCCATTTGGCACTGGTTAATGGAGGGATGGCCTAGGCCTGGATCGAACGGAACTCGGAACGGATGCAAAAGTGGCGGAGATACAGCAAGTCAGGAGCCGAATCAAGCCAAACAATAAAATAAAACACACCAAAAAGTTCTGCAGAAAATACAATTATGCCGCATCGGCCAAACCGCAGGCACGAAATATTTGGATTGTGTTTACGTGCGTGTACTTTTGATTTTTAAATTGGCACCGTTGCGCGACCGCTGTCGGACCTGCACTGAGGTCGATCGCTGTTGCCAACAACAACTGGTTGTGATTGGTTGGAAAATTGCTTTCAAATTGAGAGGTGTTTTAATTTATACGTGGTTTTTCGAGTGATTGATTGGAGACTAAGTACGTGGGATGCTGATCTGTTGTACATTATTATGATAATTACAGGAGATCTTATGGTTGCCATCGTGATTGGCCAGAGGACTCGTTTTTATATTCGTTTACAGTAGGACTAGTGAATGCTTAAGTCATTTGAACTGTTTTGTTTCATTTACGAATGCCTTCGACCATTAGCTCTACTGGCAAAGACGCGAATACATCGCAAGACTAATCTGAAGGTTCGTACTTCAATTCGTTTATATGTATATTTTCCAGATTGACACAAACACAGAAACCAAGGATATGTTCAAATAATTAAAGAATGATATGAGGTTGCCATAACATGAAGGATAAACCACTTAAAATTAAAAATGAGTATAACTCGTTGGCCGGTAACTCATTTCACGAACTAAATTTCAAAAACATGATGTTGTGTACCTTACTTGTAGAATTTGTTTTCAACAATTTCGTCTTCGAAAGTAATGATGAAATTCTTATATCTACGGCGTGAGGCACTAGTTAAAGTAATGTATGTATGTATGTAGGAAGCCACCATCCTAGCGTGGGGCTTGCCCTGCATGCGGTTCCACTTAACAGAAATATCATGCCTTGTTACCGTTCTATATTCAACATACTGCTGTATGAAGGGCCAAAATGGGTTGGGCAGGCCCGCAAGCAGAAACACTTACGCGAAACCTGTGGGAAAATCTCCTTCCAGCTATATGATCCGATAAAACGAATAACAAAGTA